>JAQQSO010003476.1:0-13519 GCA_028658305.1 Pachyuromys duprasi
AATCCATTTCAGCCCTCGTATCTTCAGCTCCTGAGATTCTCTCTTCCCTGTCTTGTATTCTATTGGTGATGCTTACCTTTGTGGTTCCTGATCTTTTCTTAAGTTCTCCAGTTCCAGGTTCTTCTCCGTTTGTGTCTTCTTTATAGATTCTAATTCTGTTTTCATGCTTTGTATCGTTTCCTTCATCTGATTGACTGTGGCTCCTATTTTTTTGTTTGTTTCCTCTCTGTATATCTTTAATTGTTCCTGTATGTGGGTAGTTAAATTCTTCTGAATTTCTTTGAGGGCCTTGTTCATTTCCTCTTTTTGCCCCTCTTTTTGTCCCTCTAATATCTGCATAATTTTCCTGTGTCTCCACTGAATTAAAATCTCTATTGCTTTTGGGTGTTTCTGGTGTGGCCATGGTGTCCTGATTTTTGTTGTGTGAGTTCTTACTTTGACTTCTGCGCATTTTTTATATATAATCAAATATCTGTTTGTGCTTTAAGCTGAACTTCAGACTGGAACTGTCAATCTCTTGTGTCTGCAGTATTCTTCAAGAAGATCCGGGAGTTCCAGTGGTTTGATAGTGTGTGTTGTTGTCTCAGTTGAACTCTTTTGTGGGATCTGTGTGCCCGGCTTCGTGCTCTGTCTAGAAGCTGTGAGCACTGCAGGCTGGTCACCCCTCTTGTCTGGAGGCTTGGCTCCTCACTCTGTGCCAGAGACTGAGTGTCCCGGTTTCAGATGGCAGCTGGGGGCACAGCTGCTGTGGTGTGGAGGCTCCATGCTCTGAACTTGATGCTAAGGGCTCTCCTCTGGACTGGAGACTTGGCGCCTCCTTCTGGGCCAGGGGCTGTGCACCATGGTCTGAGAAGGCATATAGGGGCACCTCAGTCTGGACCTGATACTGTGTTTCCCGGTCCGGGGTGGCGGCTAGTGCCTCCACGGGGAGTGTGCCTGCCTGATGCAGCCCTGTCTGGGGAATGGAATGTGGGGCCTTCTAAGACTGCCCCGTGGTCACACACACAGTCTGGAGTGGTTGCAGGTGGAGCTGAGCGGTGTGTGGCCGCTGGATGCAGGCTGGTTGGAAACGGTACCCTAGGCCCTCTCATTTGGCCTGTGGACACACACATGGACTGAGATGGTTGCTGGTGGAGCTGTCCTTTATTTATTTAAAGGGATTTTGTTTCCTTTAAAATCCCTTTATCATCTTTATAAAATTGGATTTAAGGTCCTTTTCTTGTTCATTAGTTGTGATAGGATGTTAAGGGCTTGTTGTAGTAGGATAGCTGTGCTCTGAAGGTGAAATATTGCCCTGGATATTTCTGGTGTAGCAGGTATCAGAAAGGTGAACCTAATCTGTATGTTCCTCAGGCAGCAGGCCTCCAGTGAGCAGCCTTGAAATGGACAATGAAACTCAGCAGGCAGTGCATGTCACAGAGCAGCTGGGTGTGACTTAAGAAGCCTAGCAAGAAGGAGATTGCAGGCAGGGGTAAGGAAGGGTCCAACCTGAATGTTCCTAGTGCAGCAAACCTAGTGAAAGCTTACAAAGCACTGGTCAGAAGACAGTGGAGCTCAGAGGAGGGATCTGAGCATGCAGCTCATGGAAGCTGGCCATGTCCCCATAAACTAGCCAGGTAAGGGGATGTGAGGGAAGAAATATAACTTGGATATTCCTGGTACAACAGGCTTGGTGAAGGCAGGCAGAGTGATGGCTGAACAATGGAGCTGGGGTGAGGCACAGCAAACAGCTCCGGGAAGCTGGGCATGGCCCAGTAAAGGGTGTTGGGTGGAAGGGATCTAACCTGGATGTTACTAGTGCAGCAGGTCTGGTGAAGGAAGGCAGAGTGGTGGCTAGGTAATGGGGTTCAGATGTGACAGCATACAGCTCCTGGATCTGCTTTTTGTACCATTTTTTTAATTGAGGAATTGAGTCCTCAATAAGAGATATTAACAATGAATCATTTGAAATTCCTGTTAATTTTATGTTGTTGGTGATAATATTTGTATATGTGTGTTTCCCTTTTCATTTTACTGGCATGAAATTATTCATTCCTGTATTTTCTTGGGTGTAGTTAACTTTCTTGAGTTCAATTTTTCCTTCTAATATGTTTTACATGGCTGGGTTTATGGACAGATACTATTTAAATTTGATTTTTTATGGAATATCTTGTTTTCTCCCTGTATGGTGATTAAAATTTTTGTAGGCTATAGTAATCTAGGCTGGCATCTGTGGTCTCTTAGAGTCTACCATACATGTGTCTAGGACATTCTGGCTTTTAGAGTCTATGCTGAGAAGTCAGGAGGAATTCTAATAGGTTTGCCTTTACATGTTATTTGGGCTCTTTTCACGTACAGTTTTTAATATTTCTTCTTTGTTCTATATGTTTAGTTTATTATTATTATTATTATTATTATTATATGGCAGGAAATGCTTTCTTTTATGGTTCAGCCTATTTGGTGATCTGTAAGCTTCAGTTACTTTTATAGGCCTCTCCGTCTTTAGATTAGAAAAATATTCTCATATTATTTGATTGAAAATATTTTCAGAGCCTTTGATCTGTGAATATTCTCCTTTTTCTATTTTTATTATTCATGAGTTTGATCTTTTCATCATGTCCAATCATTAGATTAGATTGTAAGGTTACTTCTTGTGCATCATCTGTGTTAGAATATCTAGAGTCTTTTGTAGTAAGACAGCTGGGTCCTGGAAACACCATATTTTCCTACCTGCTGTTGATTGTGTTCTTACTCTAGTCTTTAGCCATCTTGGTTTTGTGCTTATTATAGGTTTGATGTTGCTTTCTAAGTTTATCTTTGTTGGGTGGGTGGTTTTTTGGTTATTTTTCCCTTGGTTCCTGTTTCCTCTCTGCCTTCTAGCCTGAGCAGCCTAGGGTTCTGGGGACTAGAAGTTTTCAGATCCAGCACGGTGTCTCCACTATAGTTTTGTGGCTTTTATGGCCTCGGTGGTTTTAAGTTCTAACCTTGCCTATGGAGTTCCTACTATCAGAATGTTTTGTGGTACCTGGTGCCAGAGGGGCATTTGGAAAAGCAGGCAGATAGCCAGAAAGTGAAGAGTAGGGAACTGAGTGCATTTTGCCCTGTTCATGTATTCTAGGGGGACCTGGCAGATAAGGAATCCTCTCTCTCTCTCCCCCGCCCCCACCCATGTGTGTGTGTGTGTGTGTGTGTGTGTGTGTGTTTGTGTGTGTGTGTGTGCACGCACACACAAGTATGTCTTACCCTGGTGTAGAGTTGTGGGCTACAAAATGGAGCAGAGGGGACAAGGTGCAGTTTACCACTGTTGGGTGGCATGATTTAGGGAGCGATGTCCCTCCCCTTGCCCCTTGATACTTTCAGCAGGTGCGATAGCTGGCCCTGGAGTCATAAGAAGGAGAAAGCTGTCCCTGTGCTTTACTGGCTGCAGAATTCAGGCAGCAGAGCAGAGCTGGCCCTTGTGGCATAGGTGCATGTGAGCTGGCCCCTACAGCATGAGAATGGGAGAGTGCTGGAGAGCTCCCCCTAGAAGTATGGGTACAGAAGAGATGGCAGGCTAACCAAATCAGTTACCACCCAGGACCAGATCCAGAGTTTTGTGTTGGCCTATCCCCAACATCTACCTCATCTTTGAACTGCTGGAGTATGTGAAATGGATGGTCCTGCATACCCAAAACTGCAGAATCTCTATAACACAGGATAACAATAGAATATCCAAGAGGTATTGGTGGTGTAGCAGAAGCCAGAGGCCTCAAACCACACCAGTACTGATTGCAATGAACACTTGTGAGGAAAGATGTGTGGATAGAAAGGTATACTGTGAAACACACGGTGGTACAGTACAACTTCCGTAATGAGATGGAGTTTTTTGTTTTGTTTTTACTTGCTTGTTTGTATTTTTGTGTTTTTATTTTCTATTTCAGAAGAGGTTGCAAGGGCAGTGGGCAGAAATGAGGGGGTGGGGAAATGAGTGTGATTGGGGTACATGGTGTGGAACTCACAAAGAATCAATAAAAAGTTTTTAAGAGCTATTTTACCAAAAACAATCTACAAATTCAGCACAATCCCCCATTAAAAACAAACAATTGTTTACAGACCTTGAAAGAACAATATTCTTCTTCATATGGAAAAAACAAAAGAGCATTCAAGGAAACAGCCTCCCTGATTTTAAGCACTACCTCAGAACTATAATAAGAAAACTGCATGTTACTGGCATGAAGCAGACAGATTGATTGATAGCATTGAATCAAAGGCCCGGACACCTGGTTTTTGTTAAAGAAGCCAGAAATATACAATCAAAAAGAGAAAGCATCTGGTCTAAATGGATATCTACATGTAGCAGAATTCAAATAGATTCACATTTATCATCCTGCACAAACTCAAGTCCAGTTGCATCAAAGACATCAAAATAAAAGCAGATACACTGAACTTTATAGAATAGAAAGGGAAGAATAGTCAGAGAAACGTTTGAACAGGAGACAATATCCTAAACAGAACACCTATACCACAGACACTAATATCAACTATTAATAAATGGGACTTCGTGACACAGATAAGATTCTGTAAGGTAAAGGACACCATCAACATGATAAAACAAGTGCCTACATAAATGGAAAAGACATTCAACAACTTCATATCTAACAGACGGCTAACATCCCAAGTGGATAAAGAATTCAAGTAACCAAATAATCCAATTAAAAATGTAGTGCAGAGAATGCTCAACAAGTGAATTTCAAATGGCCAGGAAGCTCATAAAGAAATGTTCAACATGCTTAGTTAGTTATCAGGGAAATGCATATCAAAACGACTCTGAGAGTCCATCTTTCATCTTTCATCTGTCCAAATGGTTAAGATAAAAAACTCAAGTGGCAGCACATGCTGATAATATGGAACAAGAGGAACACTCCTCCATTGCTGGTTGGGAGCACAAATTTGTACAACCACTTTGTAAATCAATATGGCAGTTTCTCAGAAAATTAGGAATTAATATACCTCAGGACCCAACTGTACTCAAAAGATGTTCCATCATACCTCAAGGACACTTGCTCGGCCAATCTCATAGAAGCTTTATTCATAATAACTAGAAACAGAAAAGGATCTAGACACCCTTCAACAAAAGAATGGATAAAGAAAATGTGGTACAGTTACACAGCGGAATACTATTTATCTATTAATAACAATGGCATAGTGAAATTTTCAGGAAAACAAATGGAATAAGAAGAGGTCATCCTGAGGGCCACCTAGGTCTGTGGACCACTGTTGTTGCTCCCTAGGATTTCCTAGAAGGCATCTGGACAGGCCTTCCAGTCTGCAGCTGCAGCTGAACTCTCTAATTTGGCGGCTACAGCACCACTGAGCTGGCAGAGCTTGTCAGTCCTCCTGCATATGACTCATCAGGTCCAAACCAGAAAGTAGAGAGCCTGGATACCCCAGTTCTTGCCAATGTGACCTGCTTGAGAGTGAGTGTGCCCTCAAGTGCCTTCAGAGCCCCAGATCCAGGGTTCTTCTAAACTAGCAGCCAGATCCCTCCCGCCCACACACCCATGGTGGGAAAGAGAGGGACTCTTGAGACATTGAAGCCCCTGCTCTGTGGGTCCAACAGTGGAGTTCAGGCAAATAACACCCGGAGCTCAGAGAGAGCCTAATACCAGTAGCCTGGAGGCCACTGAGGTATTCAGGGAATTTGCATAAGGAAACTGCACCTGTGATTATCACAAGCACCTGCAGCACATTCAGCACAAGTGCAAGCAACCCCTTAGGTGCCTGCAAGGGATCGCCCCTCCCACACACTCAAGGGTTCTTGGTTCACTAGCACCCTGTCCCTCAAGGTGCAGGAACACACTTACATGCATTCTGCATCTGTAGACTATCCTCCCACAGGTACAGCTGAAACACCAACTCACATGCTGAAAATGCTGGACCTCTCTCATCTTCCTGAAGAATTCTCCAGACACCAGAGAATGGTACCATTCTGAACTTCAGAATCCAGGAACAAACAGTAAAGGTTATGGATAAGCAAATAGTCAGGGATCAGCGAAAGAACCTGTCCAACAAAAATCAGGACATCATGGCTTCACCAGCAACCCCCCAAATTAATGAATACTCCAATTCATCAGAAACATAGGAAAATGACTTTAAAGCTGTGCTTATCAAGTTATTAGAGGCACATAAAACAGAAACAAACAAATATCTCAGAGAAATATCTTTACAAATACAGTTAAAGAGGAAACAAACAACTCTCAAAAAATTGGCTACCTGAGTTGAGGCAGAGAAAGAGGAAATGAACAAAGCTCTCACAAAAACAGTCAAATATGGCCAAACAAATGGAGGCACAATTAGTGGCATATAGAGAGGAAACAAACAAAAAATAGAGGCCATCATAGAGAGACAGGAATACATATTCAAACAGAGAATTCTCTGTATAGGAATATAGAACGGCAGAGAAACACTTGAAGAAATATCCAACATCATTAGCCATCAGAGGGATGCAAATCAAAACAACCCTGAGATTTCACCTTACACCCATCAAAATGGCTAAGATCAAAAACTCAAGTGATAACACATGATGGAGAGGTTGTGGAGAAAGGGGAACCCTCCTTCATTGCTGGCGGGAATGTAAACTTGTACAACCAGTTTAGAAGTCAATCTGGTGCTTTCTCAGACAATTAGAAATAGCGCTTCCTCAAGATCCAACTATACCACTCCTAGGCATGTATCCAAAAGAGGCTCAAGTACACAAGAAGGACATCTGCTCAACCATGTTTGTAACAGCTTTATTCATAATAGCCAGAACCTGGAAACAACCCAGATGTCCATTGACAGAGGAATGGATACAGAAATTGTGGTACTTTTACACAATGGAATACTACTCAGAAATTAAAAACAAGGAAATCATGAAAATTGCAGGCAAATGGTGGGATCTAGAGAGGATCGTCCTAAGTGAGGTATCCCAGAAGCAGAAAGACACACATGATATTTACTCATTTATGTGGGTACTAGACCTATAAGATAGGATAAACATACTGAAATCTGTACACCTAAAGAAGATAAACAAGAAAGAGGACCTGGGGTAAGATGATCAATCTTTACTTAGAAAGACAAATAGGATGGACATTGGATGTAGGAGAAAACAAGTAACAGGACAGGAGCCTACCACAGAGAGCCTCTGAAAGACTCTCCCTAGCAGTGTATCAAAGCAGATACTGAGACTCATAACCAAACTTTCAGCAGAGTGCAGCAAATCATATAAAAGAAGGGGGAGTTAGTATGACCTGGAGAGGACAGGAGCTCCACAAGGACCAAATATAGCTGGACACAGGGGTCTTTTATGAGACTGTATCTCCAACCAAGAACCATGTATGGATATAATCTAGAAACCCTGCTGGGATATAGCCCATTGCAGCTCAGTATCCAAGTGGGCACCCCAATAAGGGGAACAGGGACTATGTTAGACATGAACTCAAAGCTGGCTCTTTGGCCTACCACCCCCAACCTCCCCCCCCCGCCCCGAGAGGAAGCAGCACCCTTACTAGGCCACAGAGGAGGACTTTGAAGCCAGTCCTGAAGATACCTGATAAGCTAGGGTCAGATGGAAGTGAGGAGGACCAACCCTATCAGTGGACTTGGAAAGGGGCAGGGAGGAGATGAGGAAGGGAGGGTGGGATTGGGAGGGAATGAGGGAGCGGGCTACAGTTGGGATACAAAGTTAATGGACGGTAACTAATATTTAAAAATAAAAATTTAATTTAAAAAAGTAAGGTCTTTTATGAGACTGTTTCTCCAACCAAGGACTGTGTATGGATATAACCTGGAACTCCTGCTTGTATGTGGCCCATGGTAGCTCAGTATCCAACTGGGCACCCTAGTAAGGGGAACAGGGACTATTTCTGTCATGAACTCAATGGCTGGCTCTTCAACTCTCCCCCCTTCCTCGAGGGAGGAGCAGCCTAGGTAGATCCCAGAAGAGGACATTGCAGCCAGCCCTGAAGAGACATGATAAGCTAGGGTCAGATGGAAGGGGAAGAGGTCCTCCCCTACCAGTGGACTTGGAGGGGGGCAAGGAGGAGATGAGGGAAGGATGGGGAGAGTGGTAGGGAATGAGGGAGGGGGGCTAAGGCTGGGATACAAAGCACCTAACCTGTGATTAATATAAAAATAAATGATTTACTTAAAATTAAAAATAAATAAAAATTAAACTAGAACCCCTGCATATATGTATCCCAAGGCATGTCAGTATCCAAGTTGGTTCCCTAGTAAGGGGAAGAGAGACTGTCTCCTATATAAACTCAGTGGCTGGCTCTTTGATCACCTCCCCCTGAGGGGTGGGGGGCAACCTTAAGAGACCACAGAGAATACAATGCTGCCAGTCCTGATGAGACTGGATAGGCTAGGGTCAGATGGAAGGGAAGGAAGACCTCCCCTATCAGTGGACTTGGAGAGGGGCATGGGAGGAGATGAAGGAGTGAGGGTGAGATTGGGAGGGAATGAAGGAGGGTGCTACCTCTGGGATACAACTTGAAAAAACTATAATTAATATTGAAAAATTAAAACTAAAAAAAGTTATGCCAAAGAAGTTTCCTGCTACTGGTACTGGATGATGTAGTTGTTACTGGACCAAGGTCTCCTGAAGCACAAATTCATGGGACATGTTTTTAGATTTCATTTAGGATATTCAAGGTATTAGTGAAATCACCATACAGCCAAGATGCTTTGACAGGATGAAAGCCACTAGGAGGGCGATTTAATAGACAGCTAATTTGCTAGTACCTTTGCACATCAGATGAGCAAGAGGAAGACTCTAGTCAAGGAGCTGAGAATACAGTGAGCTGAGCACAATATTTTCAGCTCACATAGGCAGCTAATTCAACCAACTGACAAAACTCCCATACTCATCTTGGTTAATCTTAGAAAGACAAGGTGCTTGTTACCAGCTTAAATTTCTGTATTGACCTTTTAAGAATGATGGGTAAGTAAAAAACTGAATACTACACAAAGCTTATTATTTGCATCCTTAACATATGACTAAATCATTTGGTTCCTGATTTAGACCATATAGACCATATAAGCCTTGACAAAGTCAGAAAGGGATTCCTAAAGACAAAGGGTCCAAAAGCTGGAAAAGATAAAGAAGTGAGGGGAGTGATGTTCATCAGCCACCAACTTTGATTATACAAAAGAGCGATGCAGCCTCGAAAGATGGAAGAGAGAGTATAAAAAACCAGAAAGGTAGACACTAGGACCAGGATATTCTGGATGGCCTTGGAGTCAGGGGCAGTTCTCCTAGAACCATGAGTGCTGTGAATGTGTTGAATCCTCTGCTTGTGTCTGTACAGAATGACAATCATGGATCCACTGGACCAGACAACAAACACAGAAAAAAAGATTTCAGGGCATACCACCAATGCTGTATAGAGTGAGTCACTGATTTCATTTCGTCCAACAATAGAGCAGTATCCAAAATCTCGTTTTCTTGTCACATTTTTGCTACTCCTACTGATAAATGTATGCACAGAGAAAGTCAAATTTATTGACATATACAAGATCCAGAGGAAAGACATGGAGCAGCCAATATACTTTTTCGCTTTAACATTATGATTCTTCCAGCAGGATTCCTTGGGACTGATTGTCATGGCCTGGAACACACTTAAAAGGCAGATGGTAGCAATGGACAAATTCCTGACAAATCCTTGAAAATATAGAAGGAGCTTGCAGGGAAAATCACTCAAGAACTGCTTCAGTCCAAAAGCTGCCATTGTTTGAGGAATTCCTGAAGAGAGAATAATCAAGGCATTGACTACCATTAAGTGCATAAGAATCAAATCTGTAGGTTTTAATGTGTATTGTTTGTAGTAAAGGGCTAGATAGTAGAAAATAAGGGAGAAATTTCCCAGAATTCCAATTGTAGTTTGTGATAAGAAAATTATTCTGATAGTCAGATTCCAGAAATCCATTCTGTTCTTCTGCATAATTTTCTTGAGATTATGGTCATGACTATTTCTCTGTTCAAAATAAATAAAAACAAATACAAATAAATAGTGGAAGAAGATGACACTTTAAATTCATGGAACATGTAGAGGTTAAAACAGAATGTATTTTAAGTTCAGGAAATCAAGGTCAATGTACACAATACAAATACCTCATTACAAAAATTTTGATAGGAAGCTAATTAATTTACATAAGTCTTCACTATGGACATATTGATGGATGGACAGCAATCAAGTTCCTTCAAGAAGTAAACATTCAGGATGATGTAATGTTGGCTGGTGAAAAGCAGTAAGAAGTGACATCTCACACAAAAAAACATAATTCCAGAAAATACTGATATTTGCTTGTTATGGTTTTAAAAAACAATTTCAGTAATTACCAAAACTCTTAACTCTATCAATTATTAATGTATATATTATCTAAAATTAAAGCATAATAAATGAGAATATTATAATACTACTCAAAATATATCTGTGGTCTTGTCAAAGGGCAAATGTTCCTCAATCTTGTCTCACCTGAAGCTATCTTTGGTTTAACCTAAAATTGACTTACACACCCTTTCAACCCCCTTCATGAATAGTATCCATTGGAATAGCACCCAATCTTGTCCTGAAAACTGGGGCCAAAGTGTATGTATTCTGTTAAACTGTTTGCTTGCTTTTCTTCTGCCTGAAACAGTCAAGGAGAATATGGGTTTTCTGGAATCTTTACCTGTTTTACATAATAGTCTTATTGATTATTTGGGAATTTCACATCATGAAATCCTATCCCACTGACTTTCCAGTCATCCAATGTTGCCCCCCACACACACTCTTATGATGCCCATCTTTATAAAGAAGGAGCAGGAGGTCAAGGAGGAGAAAAAGAAGGAGGAAGAAGAGAAGAAGAAAAAGAGAAGACAAAGTAACATATAAAGGCAGACTTTTCAGAATTAAACCTGCCTTTTCATCAGAGACTCTTAAAACTAGAAGAGCCTGAAAAGACCCTAAAGGACCACAGATGTCATCCCAGACTACTATATCCAGCAAAACTTTCAATCACAAGATATTCCATGACAAAACCAAATTTAAATAATATCTATGCACAAATCCAGCCCCACAGAAGATATTAAAAAGAAAATTCCAAAACAGAAAGGTTAACAACACTCAAGAAAACACAGGAAATACATTACTTCACCGCAGCAGAACCAAAACAAGAGAAGTGCATACACACACAAACACAACCACCATCAACACAAAAATAATGAGAATTAACAATCACTGGCCACTAATATCTCTCACTATCAATGGATTTAATTCCCCCCAAAAAAGACAGGGACTAACAGAATGGACACATAAACAGGACTTATCATTCTGCTGCATACAAGAAACACACCTCAGCAACAGAGATAGACATTACCTCAGAGTAAAGGGCTGGAAAAGGGTTTTACAAGAAAACAGACCCAAGAAGCAAGCTGGAGTAACAATTCTAATATCTAATAAACTAAACATTAAACCAAAATTAGTCAAAAGAAATGGGGAATAACACTTCATACTCTTCAAAGAAAAAAAGTCCACCAAGATGCCATCTCAGTTCTGAACATATATGCCCCAAATGCAAGGGCAGCCTCATTTGAGAAAAAATGCTTAAAAGTTAAATCCCACAATGACATATTGAACCCCATATATTAATGGTGAGAAACTTCAACACCTGACACTCAGCAATGGACAGGTCATCCAGACAGACACTAAACAGAGAAATAATGAAACTTACAGATGGCATGAATCAAATGGACCTAACAGGTATTGTGGAGCCCACCAGCAGAGCAGAATGGGGTTCTGAGTCAGGAGTGAGGATTGAAAGTAATAAAGTACACTACACATATTATGTTCCGAGAGGCTTCTGGCCGTTTCTCTTGGTGCCAATGCGCCCTGTACCCGAAAAGCAGTGCAGCCAGGTAGCCTTGTTTATTTATACAAACAGTTTACACAATGGGTAAATTCACAAGGAGGTGAGGTAGAGTTGTGATTTTAACAAGCTCTCCCACCTGCTGTCACAAAACAAAAGGCGGATGGACTTGCAAATTCTTCCCTGACTCCAGGGGAAGGCCTGGTAAAAGCCTGTCTTCCATGTTGAGACCTGAATATCAAACAGCCGCCAAAAACCGCTGTGACTCAGTTTCTGACAAGGTATCTCCCAAACTTTTCAACAAAACACATAAGAATATAAATTCTTCTCAGAACCTCATGGAGTCTTCTCCAAAATTGACCATATAGTCAGCCACAAAGCAAAACTCAACCTCTACAAAAAATATAATAATCCCTTGTATTTTATTAGATTACAACCGATTAAAGCTAGACTTCAACAACAATAAAACTGAACAACTCTCTAACCAATGGCCACTGGGTCAAGGAAGAAATAAAAAAATTAAAACTTCTAAAAATCAATGAAAATGAAGGCACAAAAACACAATCTTATGGGACACAAAGAAGGCAGTGCTAAGATGAAAGTTCACTAAGCACCTTCATAAAGAAATGAGAGAGATCATATACTAGCAACCTAACAACATACCTGAAAGTTCTAGAGCAAAATGACCCAAACACATCTAAGAGGAATAAGTAGCAGAAAATAATCAAACTAGGAATGAAATCAATAAATTATAAACAAAGAAAATAATACAAAGAGTCAGTGAAAACAACACCTGGTTCTTTGAGAAAATCCAAAGAATAGACAAAACACTCAGTGAAACTAATTAAAAGGCAGAGAGACAATATCCAAATTAAGAAAATCAGAAATGAAAAGAGAGAGATTACAATAGACATTAAGGAAATCCAAAGAATAATTAGTTCCTATTTCTAAAACCTATACTCCAAAATATTGGAGAAAAAATAAATAAAACGAACAATTTTCTTGATAGATTACACTTACCAAAGTTAAATCAAGAGTATGGAAACAAATTAAGTATTCATATAACCCCTAAGCAAATAGAAGCAGTCACTAAAAGTCTCCCAACCAAAAATAGCCCTGGGCCAGATGGTTTTAGCAAAGAGTTCTACCAGACTTTAAAAGAAGAGCTTCTAACCGGTTTAGTGTGTCTGGTTTTATGTTGAGGTCTTTGATCCACTTGGACTTTAGCTTTGTGCAAGGTGATAAATATGGATTTATTTTCATTTTTCTGCACACAGATATCCAGTTGGACCAGCACCATTTGTTGAAGATGCTGTCTTTTTTCCATTGAATGGTTTTGGCTTCTTTGTCAAAAATCAAGTTTCCATAGGTGTGTGGGTTCATTTCTGGGTCTTCTATTCGGTTCCATTGATCCACTATTCTGTTTCTATGCCAATACCATAACCAGACACACTAAACCCGTTAGAAGAAAAAGTGGGGAAGACGCTAGAACTTATTGGCACCGGAGACTACTTCCTGAATAGAACACCAACAGCACAGGCTCTAAGATCAACAATCAATAAGTGGGACCTCATGAAGCTGAAAAGCTTCTGTAAAGCTAAGGACACTGTCATCCGAACAAAACGACAGCCTACAGATTGGGAAACGATCATTACCAATCCTACTACTGACA
>JAQQSO010003477.1:0-13519 GCA_028658305.1 Pachyuromys duprasi
ACCCACGGCCCTTCAGATCTTGTACAATATCCTTACAGGACCTATGTTTTATGGGCTTCATTGGGAAATCAAGTGTTATTTTAATGTTCCTGCTCTATATGAGACTTTTTCTTTTCCCCTTGAATCCTTTAATAACCCTCTCCCCATATGTTGAGTGTTTTGATTGCTATGTATTGTGGGAGAATTCTTTTCTGTTTCGGTCTGTTTGGTATTCTGTATGGATCTTGTATATTTCTTGACAGGTATCCCATTGTTTACAGAAGAAGAATACTCTGCTATAATTTTGTTGAAAGCATTATCTGATTTTAACCTTATTGCTTTCTTTCCTTTAGCCACAATTTTCATAGGGTTGGTCTTTTGACAGTGTATCAGGTTTCCTCCATGTTTTGTGTTGAGTTATTGTTTTAGACATAGTGTTTTCTTTGAGAAAGTTACTTTATCTACCTTGTCTTCAAGACCTGATATTCCCTCTTGATTGTTTTGTATTCTGATGGTGAGTCTTAACTTGTTTTTAAAATTTAAATTCATTTTTTATAATTATTCACTTTTCATTCCAGTTACAAACCCTTCCCTTGTCTCCTATTGGTTCCACACTCCCTGGTTCTTTTCCTCTATTCTCTTCCTCTATTTCTCAGAATGGAGGAGACCTCCACCCCTACCATTTGACCCCAGCCTTTGAAGTCCCATTAAGACTGCCTGCATCTTTTTCTCTGTGGTCTGGAAATGCCCTCTACAAACGAGAAATGAACAAAGTCTATGTTAGAGAAAGCCTCTGTTCCCCTTACTAGGAAATCCACTTTGTAAATAGACTTCCCTATATAAGTCTTCTTCTGAGCAGGTGTTCTATATCCTCTTCATGCATGTGCCTTTTTTGGTGCATCAGTCTCTGCAGGCCTCCTTGGACTCATATTTGTCATTTTTCAGTCCTCTTACAGAGCTCCAGTTTATTCTGGTTCCTTCAATTCCTCCACTCTTTCCTATGACTTCCTGCCCTCTTACCAAAGTGGCCATGAGTCTTAGCATATGCTTCAATCCCATGCTGGGGAGAGTCTTTCAGAGGACATTTATGAGAGGATCCTATAGTCTTTCCTTTCTTCAACTATTTCCAGTGTGTATTATATTTGCCCTTCTGGATGAGAATTAAGCATTCTCTCTAGTGTCCTTCTTATTTATCTTCTTTAGGTGTGTGTATTGTATTATGATTACCTTGTAATTTGTTTTTCTTTTTGTTTGTGCTTGCTCTTTTTTCTGTTTATGTATTTATTCTGTTTATGTATTTACCTATTTATTTGAATTTATTCATTTTATATCCCAATTGAAGCCCTCTCCTTCAAGTTCTCTCAGTCCCACCCTCCCTCTGTCTTCCCCCATATGCCTTTCTTCTAGTGTACTGAAAGGGGGAGTTCTCCTCCTCTGCCATCTCCCCATACTTATCAAGTCTCATCAGGACTGCCTGGATCTACTTTCCTGGTGGCCTAAATGCTGTAGCACCAGAGGGAAGTGATCAAAGAGCAGGCAATAGAGCTATTGTCAGAGGCAGCCCATGCTCCATTTCCTTAGGAATCCAAATGGAGACTGAGCTACCAATCAGTTACATCTGAGCAGGGGGTCTTTGTACTCCACATGTATAGTTCTTGGTGAGTGCATTAGTCTCCACAGGACACCCTGGGCTCAGGTTTTTAGCTTTGTTGGTCTCCATCTGATGCTCCTGTCCCCTCAGTGTGCTTCTCTTCCCCATTTCTTTCTTAAGACTGCCTGCTCTCTGCCCAAAGTTTGGCTGTGAATTTAGGCACCTGCTTCAATCCCCTGTTGGGTAGAAACTTCCAGAGGACCCCCATTGCGTTCCCTTCCTTCCACAGATTTTGTGTTTTATCCTGTTCACCATTCTGAGTGAGATTTTAGCATCTTCCCTAGGGTTCTCATTGTTGTTTACCTTCTTGAGGTCTGTAAATTTTAGTATGGTTATCCTATATATTTGGCTAGTATCCACTTATAAGTGAGTATATACCATGCTTTTCTTTTTGCTTCTGGGTTACCTCACTAGTTGTGATCATCTCTATTTCCTTCCATTTGTCAGCAAATTTCATGATTTCCTTGTTTTTAATAGCTGAGTAGTATTCCAATGTATAAATGTGCCACAATTTCTGTGTCCATTCCTGAATCGAGGGACATTTAGCTTCTTTCCGGATCCTGACTATTACAAATAAAGCTTCTATGAGCATAGTTGAGCAAATCTCCTTGTTGTATATTGGGCATCTTTTGGGTTTATGCCCAGGAGTGGTATAGGTGGATCTTGAGGTAGCAATATCCTCAAATTTCCGAGTAATTGCCAGATTTCCAAAGTTGTTGTATATGTTTGCACTCCTGCCAGCAATGGAGGAGTGCTTTCCTTTCCCTTGGTCCTCTCCAGCTCATGTTGTCAGTTGAGTTTTTGATCTTAGTCTTTCTGATCTTTGGTTAGATGGAATCTCAGAGTTGTTTTGATTTGCATATACTTAATGACCTGGAATGTTTGGCGTATCTTTAAGTATTTCACTGTCATTTGATATTCCACTGTTGAGAATTCTCTGCTTAGCTCTGCACCTCATTTTCTAATTGTATTATTTGGTTTGTTGGTGTCCAGTTTCTCAAGTTCTATATATATTCTTGATGTTAGTCCTTTGTCAGATGTTGGATTGGTGATGATCTTTCCCCAGTCTGTGGCTGATGTTTTTTGTTTGTTTGTTTCTTTTCTGTTGAGAGTGTCCTTTGCTTCACAAAAACTTTTCAGGTCCATTAGGACCTATTTATTAAGTGTTGATCTCAGAACCTAAGCAGCCAGTGCTCTCTTCAGGAAGTTGTTTCTAGTGCCAATGAGTTTGAGGCTCTTCCCCAATTTTTCTATCAACACCTTTCATGTGTCTAGTTTTATGTTGATGTCTTTAATCCACTTGCCCTTTAATTTTGTTCAGGATGATAGATATGGGTCTATTTGCATTTTTCTACATGTAGACATTCAGTTAGATGAGCACCCTTTGTTGAAGATGCTATCTTTTTTTTTTTTTCCATTGTACGGTTTTGGTATCTTTGTCGAAATCCAGGTGTCCATAGATGTTGGGTTTGGGTTTATCTCTGGGTCTTCAGTTTGATCCTACTGACCCAGCAGTCGGTTTCTATGCCACTAGGATGCAGTTTTTATTTTTGTTGCTCTATAGTACAGCTTGAGATCAGAGATGGAGATAGCTCCAGAAGATCTTTGATTGTAGAGGATTGTTAACTAGTTTGGGTTTGTTGTTTTTCGATATATAGTTCAGAAATATTATTTCAAGGTCTGTAATGAATTGTGTTGGTAAATTGTTTGGGAATTGCATTGGATCTGTATATTGGTTTTGTTAAAATAATCAGTTTTCCTGTGTTAATCTTACTGAGAGATGATCTTAGGGGATCTTTCCATCTTCTTTTTTCTTCTTCAATTCCTTTTCAGAGACTTGAAGTTATTTTTTCTTTCATTGAAGTTTTTGACTTGCTTGGTGAGTGTTATGCCAACATACTTTATGTCCTTTTTAGCTATTGTGAAGGGTGTTGTTTGCCTATTTTGTTTCTCATGCCATTTTTCTTTTGTATGCAAGATGACTACTGATTCTTTAAAGTCAATTTCTTATTCAGCCATATTTCTGAAGGTGTTCATCATCTGTAGGAGTTCCCTGTTAGAATCTTTTGGGTCACTCATGTATACTATGATCTGATCTGCTAATAGTGATACTTTGATTTCTTCATTTCTGATTTGAGTCCCCTTAATTTCCTTTAATTGTCTTATTGCTATAGTTAGAAATTCAAGAAATATATTGAAGAGATATGATGGTAATTGGCATTGCCTTATTTCTGATATCTGTGGGATTGATCTAAGTTTCTCTCCATTTCATTTAATGTTGGCTATAGGCTTACTGTCTATTGCTTTTACTATGTTTCTATGTGGCTTGTATACCTGATCTGTCCAAGACCTTTAACATGAATGGATGTCATATTTTTTCAAATGACTTTACACAATCTAAGGAGATTATAATGTGGCTTTTTTTCTTTTTGTTTGTTTATATATTAGATTACTTTGATGGATTTCCATATATTTAACTACCCCTGCATACCTTGGATGAAGCTTACTTGGTCATAGTGGATGGGTACCTTGCATTCAGTTTGTATTTTATTGAGTATCTTTGCTTCAAATGTTTAGATGAGAAATTGTTCTGAAATTCTCATTCTTTGTTGAGTATTTGTGAGGTTTATGTATGAAGGTGACTCTGGCCTCATAGGAAAAATTTGGTTATGTTCCTTTTGTTTCTATTTTGTGAAATAGTTGTAGAGTGTTCACTCTTCTTTAAAGGTCCAGTAGAATTCTGTGCTGAAACCACTGGCTCTGGGCTCTTTTTGAATGAGAGACTTTTGATGGCTGCTTGTATTTCCTTAGAGCACATAGGACTGTTTTACCTGATTTCTTTTTCCTTTGCAGAACACATGAGGATCTTTTTATTGCAAATTATTACAAACTGGAGCTTGGGCTCACAACCCCCATTGCTGAAAAGGTGAGAGCCAAGAGCATCATGCTCAGGTTAATTGGGTGATATAAAGATTCTCTTCCCTCCCAGCATGCTCCAAACAAGGGGAATTCCTGCCTAGCAAACATCTATTTGTTGAGATACAAAAGGGATGTTCCATTTTGATATGATTGGCTATAGGAAGGACCACAAACCATTAATGGTTTGGTCTCCCTTCCTATGGGGATGGGTCAGTTTCCTTGCAACTGTATTCCTAGTGGGTGGGGCAAAATGCAGTAAGGCTAATTTTTCCAACAAGGAATTAAAGCTAGCCATTTCTCAAAGGTGCATGGACATATCTCTAACCAGCTAGCCTTGGATCAGGGCTGTATTTTAAACTTTAAAGTAATAGCCACTGATTTTTATTCTTTTGGTTTCTCATTTTTCCCTTCCCATGATCATTCGAAGACCCAGTCTAGTATCCTACAGATTTACCTTTCCATAATGGGATCTGAGTACCTTTAATGTATTGCTCCCAAACATTTCTTAATGAAAGCCATCAAATGATTTTTAACTGTTAGACTTTAATGCAGGATCATCTTTGGACTGCAAGGTAAAATCTGGACTTGCTAGAAGCTGACATGATTGCTCCCTGCCTCTTCATGTGGATCAACTAACTGGAAACCTCAGAAAACTGCACCATTGCACAGCCTGTGACTGGTATTTCAGCCTTCCTAGCCCCTGATGCCAACAGTCCTATTGTCAGCACTGAAGAAAATTCAGAAGATGAGACCCTCGGCTTCAAATCCCACCTACTAGGCTGAAATGCTAAGTCAAAACGGGCTCCCTGACATTAGCTATTATCTTGGGAACCTGCTCAGCTGGAGTACGAACTAGTATTGCATCCTGGAGAGATGCTAGAGAGAAAAGTTTCCAGAAGATAGTTTAAATTCTGGTATAATACTTCTCTTATAATACTACACCTCTATCCACCCCTGAAGGGACCCCTACTCATTTTGATTTTTACCTTTGGGCCTTGTATGTACCTGATATTGACTCGACATTGGTAAGTGGAATTAATCAAGAAAAGTATCCATTTCATTTAGATTTTCAAATTTTGGGGTGTATAGGCTTTTAAGTAAGACCTAATGATTTTTTGGATTTCCTCATTGTCATTGTCATTATGTCCCCATTTTAATTTTTTTTTATTTGAATCGAATCTCCCTGACTTTTAATTAGTTTGGCTAAGGGTTTTTCTATCATGTGGATATTTTTCAAGAACCAGCTCTTGTTTTAGTTGATACTTTGAATTGTTTTCCTTGTTTCTAGTTTATTGATCCCTGAGTTTGATTATTTCTTGGGTGAGACTGCTTTTTAATATTCTTTTTCATTTTAGGGTTTCCTGGTTAGCTGTTAAGTTGCTTGTTTGACTTGTTTCAAATTTATTTTTATGAAGGCACTTAATGCTATAATCTTTCCTCTTAGTACTGCTTTCATTGTGTTCAATAAGTCTCGATAATTTGAGATTTCACTTTCTTTAAATTCTAAAGCCTTTAATTGCTTTCTTTATTTCTTCCATAACCCAGTTGTCACTGAGTAGAGAACTGTTCAGTTTGCACGAGTGTGTATGCTTTTTGCGATTGCTGTTGCTGTTGACATCCAGCTTTAGTCCATGATAGTATACAAGGGATTATTTCTAATTTTTTGTATCTGTTGTGGTTTGCTTTGTGACAAACTATATGGTCTGTTTGGGAAAAGGTTCTGTGAAGTGCTGAGAAGGTAAATTATTTTGTTTGGGGGTGAAAAGTTGTGTAGATATCTGTTTGGTCCATTCTTTACATCTGTTAGTGTCAATGTTTCTTTGTTTAGTTTCTGATTTTTTGACCTATTCTTTGATGAGAGTGTGGTGTTGAAGTCTTCCACTATTAAAGTGTGGAGATCTGTGTGTGGTTTAAATTTTGTTAATGTTTCTTTTACAAATGTGGGTGCCCTTTTGATTGGGGCCTGGATGTTCAGAATTGAGATGTTTTCCTAGTAGAATTTTCCTTTGGTGAATATGAAGTGTCCATCTTCATCTCTTTTGACTAATTTTGGTTGAAAGTCTATTTTATTAGATATTAGAATGGATACTGTTGTTTGTTTTATGATTTGGTTTGCTTGGAAAACCGTCTTCCAGCCTTTTGCTCTAAGGTAATTTCCATCTCTGTGACTTAGGTATGTTTCTTGTATGCAACAAATTGCTGGGTCTTGTTTATGCCTCCATTCAGGTAGTCTACGTGTTTTTATTGGAAAGTTAAGTCCATTGAAGTTGAGAAAGATTAATGACCAATGACTGTTGGATCAATTTATTTTCATGTTGGTTGTAGTAGTGTGTTTGTGTGCTTGGCCACCTTTAGTTTTGCGGTAGTGTGGTTATTTTTGTCCCTGTGTTTTGTTTGGTGTAGTTAGCCCTCTTGGGTTGCATTTTTCCTACTAGTATCTTCAGCAAGACTGGGTTTGTGAATAGGTATTGTTTAAATTTGTTTTTGTCATTGAATATAGTGTTTTCTCTGTCTGTTTATGATTGATAGTTTTGCTGGGAATAGTATTTTGGGCTGACACCTGTGTTCTATTAGGATGTTCCTGATATTCATCTAGGCCCTTGGGGATTTTGCAGTCCCTGTTATGAAGTCAGGTATGATTCTGATGGGTTTGCCATTATATGTTCCTTGGCCATTCCCCCTTGCAATTTTTAGTATTGTTTCCTTCGGTTCTGTATATTTAGTGTTTTTGATTATTCATTTATTTAAAATAATTTCCTTCATTTATTTATTTATTATAGTTTATTTACATTGTATCTCAGCTGTAGCACTCACCTCTCATCTCTCCTAGTGCCACCCACGCTCTCTCTCTTCTCCACCTATGCTCCTCCCTTAGTCCAGTTATAGGGGAGGACCTCCTCCCCTTCTTTCTTACCCTAGTCTACCAGGTCTTATCAGGCCTTGATTCATTATCTACAACTGTAGCCTGGGAAGGCTGTACGCCCCCAGCGGAGTTGAACAAAGAGCCAGTCACTGAGTTCATGACAGATATAGCCCCTGATGCCTTTACTAGGGAACCCACTTGTAAACAGAGAAGTTGGTGTGCTACATCTGATTAGGGGGTCTAGTTTCTCTCCATGTACTGTCCTTAGTTGGAGTATTGTTCTCTGCAAGCCCCCACGATCCCAGGATTTTTGGCTCTGTTGTTCTCCTTGTGGCTCTCCTATGATTATTATGTGGTGGGAGGATTTTATTTTCTGATCGAATCAATTAGGTATTTGGAGTCCTCTTTTATGTTTATAGGCCCATTCTTTAAATTGGGAAAATATTATTTTGTTGAAAATATTTCCTTACTCTTTGGAGAATCGTTTTATTTCCCTCTACTCCCATTATTCTTAGGTTTTGTCTTTTCATGTTGTCCTTGAGTTCTGGATGTTTTGTGTCAGTAATATTATAAATTTAATATTTTCTTTGATGGGTACGTTGATTCTTTCCATTGTATCTTAAATGCCTGATATTCTTTCTTCCATCTCTTGTAATCTGATGGGTATGCTTACCTCTGTAGTTCCTGCTTTCTTCCTTAACATTTTCACTCTCCATGATTTCCTCAGTTTGCGTTTCTTTTAATACTTCCATATCCATCTTTAAATTTGAATCAATTTCTTGATCCCCTTCACCTGTTTGTATTTTCCTCCTTTTTCATCAATTCTTTCACCTGTTTGTTTGAACTTTCTTCTATTCATTTCATTTCTTTCAGTGATTTAATTATTTCTTCTGCAAAGTCAACAATCTGTTTGGCTGTATCTTCCTTTATTTCTTTACATAAGTCCACAATCTGTTTGACTTTATTTTCCTGTGTTTATTTCCAAATTTTCTTTCCTCCATTTTATCTTCAGAAGCCTAGATTTCAGGTCATTTCCTCTATTTCACTTATGTTATGGTATCCATGCCTGCTTGCTCTTGGATAACTGGGTTCTAAAGATGCCATGTTACTTTGACTTTTGTTGGTTGTGGTTTTTAGCTAGCCTTTACCCATTCTGGGTGTCTCAGATGTTGGCTGATAGTTTTTGGTTCCTGATGGAGTCCTGAGCAGTGGTGGGGGTGGAGTTAGGGAACATTCACTTGGCAGGAAGAAAGTTTTCCTGAAGGTTTCCTCCTCAGCTTTTTGGGTATTGTCACTGAATGGCAGATGGTTTTCAGGGAATTGCCACAAATCTCCTTAGGTGTATTGTCCTCACCAGTGGGCTCACTGGGCTCTTTGGGAGTCCTGGAGCTCTCTTCTGACCAGGAGAAGTCCCAAAGGCATCTGCTCTTTCACTGGATTTCTTTCTCTGAATGTAGTGAGCTGCTGCTGCTTATAAACTGGTTTTGCTGGGCACACCCCTTTTGAAGAACCAGGGAATGCTGAGGTTTGGTCGGTTTCACTAGGGAGACATGTTGAACTTTAGAACAGCATCTAGGGCTGATCCTGTGGATCATAGGCAGCAGTAGGTCAGAAGTTGCACCTCTGTGCCCCAGTACCCAAGGTAGTCAGTGGCCAGGGAACACAGCACACAGGCCTGTGGCTGGAGGCCAGCACTCCAAAGCTTTTCTGAACCCAGGAACTTTTCTGAGAATTAACTGGGTACCCTGAGTTTTGACCTGATATTTCCTCATTGTGGGGTTTCCTTACAACTGGGGGATACAGTCTGTGTTGTTTTGGAGTCAACATTTCAGTCTGTGATGGTGAGTAGAGCATGTAGGCCCAGGTGTAGTTGCATGTGTATTGCTCCTGCACTGGGGACTGAATGCCTGAAGGAACCTGAGAACTTTTCTGGGTGGGTTGGCTGGGTGACTTGATGTTGGACCCGATTGTTTTCTTCACTGTGGCATTTCCTCTCAACTTGGAAACCCAGTCTCTGGTTTCTTGGAGTTCACAGTTCTTTCTGGGATAGTGAGTAGCAATCGTACACATGTGGCTCTTGGTTGGTGACTGAGTGCCTGCTATATCCCAGAAACTTTTTCTATTTGCAGAGGTTGATTGGGTGACCCACGTTTGCTCAGACCGTTTTGTTCCTTTCACACTGATGTTTCTTCTTTACTGTAAAACACAGTTTCTGTTGTTGTGTGGCCCATAAACCAGTTTGCATGTGCAGATGTGTGGCTCTGGGCTGGTGGCCATGAGCCTGTCGGGAACTCAGAAATTCTACTGGGTTCTATTGGGCCTGAGATCAGACTCAACTTTTTCCCATATTGTATTGTTTTCTCTCACATAGGGAACATAATGGCTGGAGTTTGGGGACTCAAAATTTGATCTGGTGAATTGCTGTGCCATCAGTGCTTTCTTCCTGATAAGGCACAGTGAACTCTCAGCATTGTCATCTTGGATTCTTTCCTCATCTTATTTTCTGTCACCTTAGTATTTTTGTATGACTGACTGTACTAACTACTCTCTGATCAATGTAAAGAAGAGAAAATTAAGTTGTTACCTTCATATAAATGACAATATATGCACATGTTAATGGAACTCTACATAATGGGAGACAGAAATGTGTGTACATATTAAACATCTGAGATGGTGCTAGCTGTGTTTCTTTGTTAAAGAGACTATATTATCATAGATTATTGTCATATGCCAATTTTTCCTCTGTCACCATCCCAAATTCTCAGATTATAGGCATCTGTCACCACAGTGGGCAGAGTTGTGACTTCTAAAACCACAATTTGTGGCAAATTAAGTTCAATAATGGTAGAGAGGTAATACCTTATGTTGGTATAATGTTCTTGTGGATTCTATACAATTTTACTGTTTCATTCAAATATTGATTTCTCTAATTTACTATCTGGTTTTTATCTGGAAATTGCATTGTGATGTTTATTCAAGGCATCACCTGTCTCAACATCGTGTAAACATGCTACCATTTATTCTCTGTATTGTCAATGAAAAAACAGCCAATGCTGAGCAATGGAAAAAAAATAGGGTGTGACATACTGGTCTGGAGGGAAAGAGAAAGAAGCAAGTGGAAGGAGTCAGAGAGGAGAGATCAGCAGGAGAGGACTTGGAAACATGAGGAGAGATAAACCAGACCATATGACTAAAAGCAAGTATGTGGGAAATCTGAATTGAAGGAAAGTATAGAGGCTTGGAAGTTTGGGATGGAGTAACTATTGCAGAGCATTGTGTTCCAGGTTAATTAAATAAATCCTAGTCTCTGTGTGGTGATTTCAGTATTCAGCTGGTTTAGAAATAACCACTGTTTCACTAACAGATAGTGAATATTAATAATCAACAACAATCTAAGGAAGATGGATATGAATGTCAGCCAAAACATTTTTATAACGTGTCTCACCACCAGCAGCCATCCTGCTAATAAAACGCAATGAGATTGGAATTGATTGTAACTGATTGCCCATTCACATACTACAAGTTGTGGAACTATAGAGATACTATTGATTGTGTGCATAAATTAAAACACTAACACTAACATTATTTCTGCTACGTCTAGGAGGAACTATGAACTGCAGTCTTCTTCTCAGGGAGACTAGACAGTGGTAGTTTGTGGATTAAACTGGTTGAAGTAGAGATCCTCCCTGGCCATGTCTGCAGCATAGAGGGTCACCATCAGCTGCAGAATCATTGTTATCTACTCAGCTCTCACAACAAGCTATTTGCTTTATACACTAAGTCATTTCTCAGGCACCTAGTTTTACTTCATAGTTTCTGCAGTTACTCTGAGTTATATTCTTGAATGTTCATTTGGAGGTAGGAGCTTCCAATGAGAGGGGACATGTGCCATTTGTCTTTCTGGGTGTAGGTTACCTCCATCAATATGATCTTTACTAGTTCTTTCCATTATCTTCCAATGTCATTTTTCTTTATAGCTGAAGAATACTACACATTGTGTTTGTGCAACATTGTGTTTATCCATTTGTCAGTTAAATGACATTCAGGTTATTTCCAGAGAACATGACTGAGCGAGTATCTGTGGAGCTTTGTATTGAGAGAGTTCTTTGGGCATATGAAAGGAACAGAATAGTTGGTTTATATGGTAGACTTATTCAGTAGCTTTATTTGGTTCTTCTCACTGATTTCCAGAGTGAGTTGACTAGTTTGCAATCCCTGTGACAATGGGTGAGAGTTCCCTTTTCCCCATATTTTCTCCAGCATTTGAGGTCAGTTGTTTCATTGGTCACTGTCACTCTGACTGGGGTAAGACGAAATCTCAAAAGTGTTTTGATTTGCATTTCTCTAATTTGTTAGGCATGATAAAGTTTAAAGATATTTTTATTAATTATTTTTATTTTTATTAATTACAGTTTATTCAGTTTTTATTCCCTCTTTACTTCCCTCCTTCATCCCCTCCCAATTCCACCTCCCTTTTCCCCAACTGTGCCACTCTCCCAGTCCATTGATAAGGGAGGTCCTCCTCCCATCCCTCTGATCCTAGCCTATCAGGTCACATCAGGAGTGGCTGCATTGTCTTCCTCTGTGACCTTGTAGGGGGATGTGATCAAGGAGCAGGCCAATCAGTTCCTGCCAGAGACAGTCCCTGTCCCCATTAATATGTAACCCACTTGGACACCAAACTGCCAAAGGTTACCTCTGTGCAGGGGTGCCGGGCAATCTCAATGATTTGGCCTTGACTGATTTATCAGATTCACAAATGATCCTTTTGCCCAGACTTTTTGAATCTGTTGCTATCCTTGTGGAGCTCCTGTCCTCCCCAGGTTTTAGTATCTCCCACTATTTTCATAAGATTCCCTTCACTCTGCCCAAAGTTTGCCTGTGAGTCTCAGCATTGGACCTAATACCCTGCAGTGTAGTGCCTTTCAGAGGCCCTCTGTGGTAGGATCCTGTTGTGTTCCCTGTTTTCTCCCTCCATCCTCTTTGCCTTTCTGAATGGGTTTGAGCCTCTTAGCCAGAGTCCTCTTTCTTGATTACCTTCCTTAGGTGTACAGATTATAGTATATTTGTCCTATATTATATGTCTAATATCCAGTTATGAGTGAGTATATATCCTGTGTGTCTTTCTGCTTCTTTTTTATTATAAAATTATTTATTTTTATATCACTCACAGGTTAGGTACTTTGCATTCCAGGCATAGCCCCCTCTCTCATTCCCTCCCAAACTCCCCCTCCCTTCCTCATCTCCTCCTCACCCCCTCCAAGTCCACCAACCTGGGAGGACCTCCTCCCCTCCCATCCAACCCCGGCTCAGCCTGTCTCCACAGGGATGGCTGCAATGTCCTCCCCTGGGATCTAGCCAGTCTGTCACTCCCCAGCATGTATGAGGGAGGGTCAAAGAGTCAGCCATAAAGCTCATGACTGAAACAGTCCCTGTTTCCCTCACTAGGGTCTTCAGTCTGACACCAAGCTATCATGGGCACCATCTGAGCGGGGGTTCCAGGCCACATCCACACATGGTCCTTGGTTGTAGAAACGGACTCATACAAGACCCCTGTGCCCTGCTCAGTTTGGTCTTTGTGGAGCTCTTGTTCTCCCCAAGTCTCACCAAACTCCCCCATTTCTATCATCACTTCTCGCCCACTGCCAAAGGCTTCATCACAAGTCTTAATATCTGCTCTGATACATCACAACATTAACCACCCAAGAAGTCCTTCTTGGAATACTCCTGTCCTGTTGCTTGTTTTCTCCTCAACTCAATGTCCATTCCATTTGTTCCTCCAAAGAGCATTGATCATACAAACCTGGGTCCTCCTTCCTGTATATCCTCCCTAGGTGTGTAGATTTCGGCATGACCTTCTTATCCTATAGGTCTATATAAGTGAGTATATACCATAAGTTCCTATCTGCTCCCCCATTCCCTCCTACCCTCCCACTCCCTCCCTCATCTCCTTCTTCCCCGCCCCCTCCAAGTCCACCAACAGGGGAGGACCTCCTTCCCTTCCATCCAACCCCAGCTTATCCTGTCTCCTCAGGGCTGGCTGCAAAGTCCTCCCCTGGGATCTAGCCAGTCTGTCACTCCCCGGCTTATATGGGGGAGGGTCAAAG
>JAQQSO010003478.1:0-13518 GCA_028658305.1 Pachyuromys duprasi
TCTTTTTTCCATTTTTATTTTATATTAATCACAGGTTATGTACTTTGTATCCCAGCCATAGCCCCCTCCCGCATTCCCTCCCTATCTCCCCCTTCCCTCCCTCATCTCCTCCCTGCACCTTTCTAAGTCCACTGATAGGGGAGGACCTCCTCCCCTTCCATCTAACTCTAGCTTATCAGATCTCTTCCGGAATGGCTACAATGTCCTCTTCTGTGGCCTAGCAAGGCTGCTCCTCCCTCGGGGGGGGGGGGGCAGGGAGGTCGAAGAGCCAGCCATTGAGTTCATGTCCAAAATAGTCTCTGTTCCCCTTACTAGTATACCCACTTGGGAATTGTGCTACCATTTGCTACATACAAGCAGGGGTTCTAGGTTATAACCATACATGGTCCTTGGTTAGAGAAACAGTCTCATAAAAGACCCCTGTGCCCTGATATATTTGGTTCTTGTGGAGCTCCTGACCTCTCCAGGTCATACTAACTCCTCCTTCTTTCATATGATTTCCTGCACTCTGCCTCATGATATCTTTTGGGGACTCAGATGACTGCTGTTTGGAAGGCGACCTGGACATGTATATTTAGCATCTCCTCTCTCTTTTTTAACCTCTTGGAATGCCCATGAGAAGTGTGGGCTCCCTTCTTTGCTCCCTGGGGCTTGCAGAAGCTGTTTGCCTTATCTAGCTCCATGCGTTGAGCAGATCTCTAACTCTGAGGTTCTGTCTTCTTCCCACTTGCTTCCACACTTGAGTTGCCATATTCACTAATGTCAGTGCTTTTCTTGTTGTTAATTTTGAGACTGCAGTTTAATTACATTTTTCCCCTCTTTCTGTTCTTCCTCCCCCTCTCTCCAAATGGCCTATTTTTTAAATTAATTGCTATTGCATGCATGTATTTGTATATATTCTTAAATACAACCTGTTGAGCCCAAATAATGTTACTTGTGTGTATGTTTTTCAGGGCTGAGCATCTGAGCTTGGACAACCAATTGGCATGCTTTTCCCTGGGAAGACCAACTCTCCTGCTCCTGGCTTTACTCAGTTACCTGTAGTTCTTTGTGTAGGGTTGAACCTCATGGGCTTTCTCCTGTCTAATTTGGCATGTTTATTGCTATCATCCTTGTTCCGCTCACATATGGGCTGTGGTGTTGGTGAGACTTTATAGGTATAGTTCCTAATATTACTAGGAGATACACTCTCACTGAAAATTCCCTGATCTTCTCTCTCTTACATTAAGATCAGCTTTATCTGTATAGGATTATATTTTCATTGTTCTATTTTGTCTTCCTTTTCAATTAACACAAAGCAAGCAAGAACGAAAAGAGGTATGCTTTTTTTTAGGTGTTATATTTAACTCCAAAATCCACTCACTTTCAGAAAAAAATCAAACATTTTTAGAAAAAGGTTTTCTTTTTCTAAATCTTAATCTAAGGCAAGATTCCCCTTAGAAAAAATTTCTTAAGTCTAAATAAGTAGGGGTCTGGTGCAGAGGTCATTCATAGCCATTGCCTCTGCTGTTCCCCTGCTGTGGTTGCTAAAGAGCGGCCTGAAGAGACCCTTCACAGGCTAGCTAGCACTCTGTGGAAGGTCTCATCAATCCCATAACTAGCTCTCCAGAGTGCTATACAGAACTCTCATCTTTCTGATCTTAATGCCCTTTTAGTGCCCACATCTGGTGCCCTCACTGCTGCCTCTAAGAGCATTTCTTTAGACTAGAAGAACCAACCAACCAGCCAGCCAGCCAACCAACCAACCTACCAACCATTTTCCTCTGCTCTGAGACCCACTCTAGGCATAAGCAGCCTTTGTCTTTGAAGCAATCAAACCACCAAAAGACAACTTATTCTCTTTGTTTCTTTTTCTTCTTCTCTCTGTAATATTTTCTCTCTGTAAAGTCTAACTGCTCATTTATAAGATGTTAATGAAAATAGTACATATTTCATGTAATTGTTACAGGATGAATTTGTTAACATAATTGATAGATAGTAAGATTCTATATTAAAGAATTAACTAATTCTTTAGCTTTTTTTTGGTTATACTTTCTTGTTAGAAAAGAAGTGATGTCCTCACCACTGTATGAAAACAACTGGCAGAGAAACCAACCATGTGCGTATCTTGTTCATCTGTCTGTTGCTATGACAAACTAGCTAAGAAAGTCAACTTCAACAGAAGGAAGATTTATTTTTTCTATGTGAATGTAGTCTGTATCAAAATGTCTTTTTGTACTTTCATCTTTTATTAAGGGTAGCACTTTATGGGCTTTCCTTTGCACATTTAAGTTTGCTAGCTTTGGGAGAAGTGTTAATTAAGAGTTCACTGAAGGCAGGCACTGTGATAGCACCCAGCAAGGCTGATGCCTCAGAGGGTTACTGATTAATAACAAGCAGCATTCATGGTGCCAATGTGCTAGACGAGAGATGATTCATATCCCTCAAGGTGGAGCAGATCTTCTGTGAGATCTTATCGTGCACATAATGCAAAACTTTAAAGTTTCAATTTATTTCCTCTTAAGTATTAGATTATAGTTGATTTTGGGTAACCAAAATCAAAGAGGGGAGCCTACTCTACCAGGAAAAAAATACCTATTTGCTGTATAACCCTGGGCGCTCATTAGATGTATGTGATACCCTAGTGACACTCTCCAAATTAAACTTGAATAATAACATAGTCATGTCAAGATGTATTTGCTATAAACAAAATAATATTGAGGTAGCCTTTCATTCTAGGATAGCTTCTAGAAAACTTAGCTCTTTGGGAAATAGTTTCTGGAGTAGAAATGGAGGGTACTTCAGGTAGACATGTGTTTTTCTCACTCATTTGGACCAGATTTTTAATTTGGTTTTCTGTGTCATGTCCACATGCTGAAAAAACCAGATAGCTGCTTATGCTAGATTTGAGATATCCTTACTGACTGTCTCATAACAGCTTCCCCTCTGCGGGGAAAAGTCCAGATGGAGAACTATGCAGAGGTAAGATATCTCAGAAGTGGCTAGTCCAGCCAATAAACACACAAGGAAACCACATCACTAAAGGCAAAGAGGACAGTGAAGCCAGAATCTAGGCTGAATGCTTAGAACGTTACAGTGGGTGAAAAAGGACAGGTCTACAGAAGGGAAAGGCCAGAAGTCATATCAATAGTCCCAAACAAGGTTCTTCCTTGGCTCTGTGCATGCATGTATCCTACTCTGTGGCTTCTCTTTCCTGTCTCATAAAAGCCTCATTTTTCATGCATAAATAATTTATAATACATTATATTTCACATCATTATACATCAAGCACTATGGTAGATTTAGAGATACAAAAGTGAATAAAATAAAATTTCTGGTTCCCAAATATCTCTAGATTGGTGGCTCAAATAAACATACAAACAAAATGATCAGATATTATGATGAAGACTATGATGGAAATGCAGAAAATGTGCTGCAGAAGCAAAGTGAACAAGAATTGTATTGGCCCAGAGGGAGTCAGTGAATGCTCCCTGAAATAGGTGATGTCTAAACTGAGCTGTAACAAGCAGAAGTCATGAGAAAACTTTTGATCCAAAAATTACCCTTCCTACAAGAAGTACAGGGATAAAGAAGGAACAGAGATTGAGAGAATGTCCATCCAATAATTGGACCAACCTAAGACCCACTCCACAGCAGAGATCCCCGACACTGTTAAGGATGCTCTGCTATGGTTGCAGAAAGGAGCTGAACATGACTGTCATCTGGGAGGCCCCAGCCAGGAGCAGATCCAGACAGATACTGGGACTTGGAGCCAAGAATGGGGTGGAGCTCCCAGGGTCCTGTGGAACTGTTGGGGGAAAGATGGAAGGACCTGGAAGGGACAGGAACCTTACAAGAAAACCAACAGAGACAACTAACCCAGACTCTGGGGGATTACAGAGACTGTGACATCAACTAAGGAGCATGTATGGTCTGGACGTAGACTCCCTGCACATATATGGCTAATTGTTGGCTTGATCTTCATATGGGGTACCTATCAAGTGGATGGGAAAGCTGTTTTTAACATGGACTCTATTGCCTGCTTTTGGATAACTCCCCCCTGGCAGCTCTGCCTTGCCCGTCCTCAGGGGATTAGGCTATGCTCAATCCTGATGTGACTTGATGTACAGGAGAGTGTTGATATGGGGCGAATGAGGATGCTCTCTTTTTCTGGGGGGAAAGGGAAAAGAGAAAGGGGAAGATAAGGAGGGGACACCCTTGGGATTAAAGTAAAAACATTTAAATAATAAAATAAATAAATTTTAAATAGAGTAGAAGTCATGAGGTGATATAGCAGTGTTTCTCAACCTGTGGGTCCCGACCCCTATGTGAGTCAACATTTCCCAGGGGTCACATACCACATATCCTGCACATCAGAATTGTACTTTACAATTCACAACAGCAGCAACATTACAATTATGAAGTGACAATGAAAATAATTCCATGGTTGAGGGGTCATGAGGAACTGTATTAAAGGGTCGCAGCATTGGGAAAGTAGGTTCAGCCCAGTTGGGTACTGAAGTTCACTTGATAGTGTTGCAGTTTCAACTGTGAGTCAGAGAGCAATGAAGGCGGTAGATGGATAGTCTTTCTCACCTGTGTCAACTGAGTAAGAGAACACTGAGAGGAGGTAGATGGATAGTCTCTCATCTCATTCAAGAACCTGTAGTAGGAGATATGTCGAAGAGAGGCTCGCCATAACCATTTTACCTTTGGGAAAAGGCTCTTTGCTTAGTGGAGACCAGCATGAGGCAGCAGCCAGTACTTAAGAAAGAAAACAAGCCGATTTCCACAGAAAGCTAGGGGCTACAAATACTAGGTCAGGAGCTAAAATGGAAAGATCTAAGAGAGTGAGCCAATGCAGGTTTTCTTTTGGAGGACTGGGTACAGTTGATCCCACAAGGAGAGTGAACACAGAACAGGTCAAGAGTAAATGATTGTGTCTGAGGTGATTGTACGGCAACTACTTTGAAATTTTCCGTGGCCCTGGTGGCCCTGTTTAGTGGGCTCCCTATAGTGTCACAGCTAGGATCTGTCTGGGAAAACAGAAGGTATTTTGTGTCCCCAACATTTTCTTTTTTTTAAATTATTTTATTTTAAATTATATTATTTTATGTGTATGGATATTTCACCCGAATGTATGCCTGTGCATTACATGCCCCAGAGGCCAGAAGAGGGCATTGGATATCTGAAATAAAAATGTATTTATTTTGATATAGACAGCCGTGAGACGAATGTGGGCAATGGGAATTCTTTATGGCTGCGTAGAAGAGAAGTGCTGGCTCAGATGTTCTGGAGAGAGACACTTCCTGGAGATAGGTATTTAGAAACGATCAGATTCTGAAAGCGGTAAAACTGAGAGCGGAGCTTGGGCGGTGGCTCTCCCTCAAAGGTGAGTGGTGGCATGACAGTAAGACTTAATATGAATCTTTCCAATATATTGGGGGCGGGACAAGATGGCGGCACCAGGAGGACGCTGCTTCTGAGCTGCAGAACAACATTTTCGGTACAGCGACCAAGAGCCTGAACTCTGGGCCCTAAAGCAACAGCAATCGTGTTTCCCAGGTGAGAAGAAACTCCACAGTGCGGGAACTGGTCGGGTCCATTCTAAGGACACTCAGCCAGAACCCAGAAGAGATCCCGGGTCACACAGGCACTCAGTTGCCAGACCAGAGCCACATGCCTTCATGTCCTGATCACCTTCCCAAGCTGAACGGTGGGCACAAAAACACCTGAGACTGGGAGTCCCAGTCATGAGAAAACCCCACAGGGAAGGAAGCAAACGGAGACCAACTTAGGGTACCCAGTATTTCCCTGGAAAAGCTCCCCATGAACCTTGGTGTGCATGCTGCCAGCCCAGAGACCTGCTGTGCACCAACTAGCCTCTTGCTGCTCGCATGAGAGCAGTGCTCACCTGCCACTGACTACCGCTTAGGTACTGGGGCACAGAGCTCCAACCTCAGACCTGCAGAAGCCTGGGATCCCTGAGATCAACCCACAGATACTGCTCCAAGGGGCAATCAGTTATCCCTAACAAAACTGACCAAATCACGGGGCACCCAGGCAATAGCTGCAGCTCACTAAATTTACAGCAAGAAACCCAGAAGCAGGGCAGCTGTCCCTAGGTCTTCTCCGGGTGAGAGGAGAGCCCTCGTGACTAACAAGGGGAAAATCAACAAGATAGACAAACCCTTGACCAAACTAACTAAAAGGCAGAGAGGTACCATCCAAATCAACAAAATCAGAAATGAAAAGGGGGACATAACAACAGACACTGAGGAAATCCAAACAATCATTAGGACTTACTTCAAAAGTCTATATGCCACAAAATTTGAAAATCTAAATGAAATGGACAATTTTCTTGATCGATTCCACTTACCAAAGTTGAATCAAGACCAGGTAAATCAATGAAATAGTCATATATCCCCTGAGGAAATAGAAGTGGTCATCAAAAGTGTCCCATCCAAAAAAAGCCCAGGACCAGATGGCTTCAGCGCAGAATTCTACCAGACCTTCAAAGAAGAGCTAACTCCAGTTCTCTTCAAACTATTCCACAAAAGAGAAACAGAAGGAACACTACCAAACTCATTCTATGAAGCCACAGTCACCTTGGTACCTAAACCTCACAAAGACCCAACAAAGACAGAGAATTTCAGGCCAATCTCCCTTATGAACATTGATGCAAAAATACTCAACAAAATATTTGCAAACCGAATACAAGAACACATCAAAGATATCATCCACTATGACCAAGTAGGCTTCATCCCAGGTATGTAGGGGTGGTTCAATATTCGGAAATTCATCAATGTGATCCACCATATAAACAAACTGAAAGAAAAAAACCCACATGATAATCTCCTTAGATGCTGAAAAAGCATTTGACAAAATGAGACTTAGATGGAATGGTAAACATACAGATAAGCACACGTATATTTGACAAATGCTATAGTACAGCAAACTTACTTGCCGGCATGATCTTCAAAACTTGGCTTTGGGCATTGCCATTTGCTCAGGAAGGAAAAAGGCAGCTTAAACAATTTTAGCACAATTGTTTTGTTTACATGTATGTCTGTGCAGCTTGTGTGTGCCTGGTGACTGTAGAGGTCAGAGATGAAATCATATCCCAAAGAACTGGAGTTACAGATGTTTGCAAGCTACCATGAGGTTGCTGGGAACCTGGATCCTCTGGAAGAGCAGGCAGAGTGCTTAACTGCTGAGCCATCTCTCCAACTCTGCAAAATCTATTTTTAAAAACAAGATACCATCCCTAATTTTACAAATAAAAACCTTGGGCTTAGGGTGTATCTTAGTGGTAGAGTATTTGGACATCATGCAAAAAGCCATACAACAAACCCTCAAAGCTGGGATGATAAATTGCATTTACACATTAATGTTGACAATGACTCTGGTTTGAGAATATATGTTTACACTTTAAAGAATCACTTTTTGTATGTGTGTGAGATGCTTGTTGCTTTCACGTGTTGGAGAAGCTGTTATAAACGAATGCACAGGCTTTTGGTGTAGTGCGTCGGTGTGTACATAAGCTTTTAACACCTTTGCAGGAAACACAGAGTGTAACTACTGGTCAGAGTGTATTTAGTTTTGTCAGAGACCACTAACCTTTTTCTAATGACAGCTCATTTCTCTGTCTTCTGGTCAGCTCTAGCTGCTATGTTCTGGAGTCTGTCACTCGAAGAGGCAAGTGGTGGACTCTTGGATATTGTCCTAATTTATATATCCACGAGGACATACGTTGTATATCTTAATTAGTACTTGGCAAGTTTCGCTTCAAACTGCAAATGAGAAGGAACATCTATTCTCGGGAGTAAAGACTCATGAAGTTGAAGTTACAGAAGGATATCTCAATGACCCTTCTCCTTGTAAGGAATGCCAGCCTGTGGTAGGAGAGACTGATGCCTCACCAAAACAAGCATGTCTGAGATCCAGAAAGACAACGCCTGGCAATGCTCAGTGCTTGGTTCCAGCTGTTCCTGAGGTCCTTTCTCCATTACTCATGAGGCCTTCCAGCAAATTCTTCTCTTGGAAACAGCGTTGCTGAAGTTTTCATCTCTTGCTGCTCAGAATATCTGAGCAGGTACAATGTACCAGCAAACCAACACCAACCCTGGAACAGAAATGATATAATGAAGATTGAAAAACAATATCCAGGGATAATTAAGGTGGTACCACAGGGTTTTAGAGGTTTGCTGATGCTGCCGTAATTTGTTTAAACCTCTCAGTAGCCTCCCTTTTTGCCTTTACCCATTGCCTCTAATAGACTATAGCTATTTACTTTTCTCTCGTTGAAGGATTCCTTCTCCTGAATTTGTGGAAGAATGAAAGTGCTGGAAATGGGGGGCAGGCAATGTCTTGCCAGCATCCTCAAGTGAAGGGGGTGGCTAGAAAGGCCTGCTCTTTAGCTCTGTGTCAGGAATAAATTTCTTCTTTTCTTTCTTCCTTTAATTGAGCATGAACAAGTAAATAAAAAAAATGACATATGTAAATATGAGTTGACAATAAGGTTACATGTGAGACTACGTGAAAATAAAATAATGACCAAATTGTGCTTGATATAGGTCAAGCATTGTTCCAAGTGCTTCATATTACACACACACACACACACACACACACACACACACACACACACCTTTCCAGGTTGATGCCGTTATTGTCAGCTAAATCCAGAGGACATTCTCAGGTTCACACAACTGGTATAAATTACAGTCAGGATTCAAACAGTCTAGTTCCCACATTGGTGCCGCTCACCTTGATACTACAATGAAAAAATGTTTTAGAAGGATGACACATGTAATGCCATGATATCATGCAAATATCACATGCAATTGTCTATACACACACACATGTGAACAGTCCACACAACTAGTATAATTTGTTGTTTGCTCCAACCTCTAAGGTCAGAGAGATGTGGTTAGGAAATAAGTCCTCTTCTTAAGCATGTATTTAGACTAATATCAGTTAACCCTTTGCCCAAGAAAGCATTTAGCTCTGACGTCTACCAGTGTGTCATGACTGGTGCTGGCTTCTGTTATTGACAGCAATGCAGCCCCTAGGGAGGCAGAGGGCAGGTTCAAAATCAATGTGTTTCATAGCATCTTGTTCTCTGGATTAAGTAGTGTTTGGCACTGGGTTAAATAGTGAGGTCTCCGAGCTCATAGCCCTGGCTAAAGAACCTCCACTGTGTCTGTATTAGTTACTTTTCTTGTTCCTGTGGTGAAATGTCTTGCAGAAGCAACTTCAGGAAAGAAGTTGTTTTGGCTCATGGTTTGAGGGGATACATCTTATAGCATGGAAGGCAGGGCGGGTTGGAATGTGAGGTGCCATCTGAGGTCAGACAGCAGAAAGGGGAATTCTGGTGCCCAGCTAGTTTCTGCCTATTTTTCCCTTTTGTTCAGTCTGGCCTCTTAGTGCATGGGGTAGCAGGGTCTGCATTCAGGGTGGGTCTTCCCTCCATAGCCAAAACATCATTGAAACCACCGCCTGAGACCCTGCTAGAGGTGTCAAATTTTGACTTGCAGATTAGTCATCCCTGATGCCACTTCCCAGGGCTGGCCATTAATCAAGAGTTATTAGGTGTTTCACACAAAGCACTAAACTGGCACTTCGGTATAGATGACTAAGGTGCTGTGATATTCCCAAGTATGCTATCTTCTAGTGGAGAGGCAAGCATATGGAAGCTACCTTGAACTTTATTCTTCTACAAAAAAAAAGCTTAATTTGAATTCATTTTGAGGTTTGTGTTTACAGAGATTCCTTTCCTTGTGCTTAAACAATTTCTTGGCTTCAGTTGTTGAACTTTTAGAGGAGGTATGGTTCCTTCAGAAGAAGGAAGGTGCAGAAAAAACAAGACTTTATGTCCAGGAACTCTGCAGGTGGTTGGTACCTATTCAAAGAAGAAGACAAGAAGAGCATCTTCTCCTCAAAAGCGTCTGCTTCCTGACCAGGCCAGAGCTTCTGTGAGTGCATGGAGATGTATCACCCTGCCCTGAGGAATGGAAGCATGTTGTCAGTGCCTAGAGGGGGGAGAAAAGCAATTTCTTTCTTCTTAGGGTGACCCACAGGAAGGAGATGGGAAGTCAGATCAACGTTGGCTTGACACCTCTGTCTTGGGAAATCCTATCAGGTGACTAGAAAGAAAACCTAACAGGCCAAATTTCTGCTCATTGTCAAAAGATGGGAGGCCCACTGGGGGAAGTCCCTGACCACAGGCCAATAGTGCAGAAGGTTAACGAGCTTCCTGAAAGAGCCTGCCAAAAAAGCCTTCAGATCCACCTGGGGTGACAATAAATCTTTCCTGCTCTCTAGAATTTCTTCACTTTCCTGATAGATGGTCTCCTGATATGCCATTTAGATTTCTTTTCTTGGGATTGATTTTACTTTATTATCTTAAAGGATTTTAATTTATTGCCCTGCATTCCTATTACACAATGGATGGCATTTGTTATTGTTTGATAAGCTTCCAAACAAACAAAAAAAAACAAAACATAATAAGTTATTGTCTAGGATTCTAATTAGCAAATCATGTCTTTAATTTTCAAATAACGGAAGTCATATATCATCTAGTGCAGCATACCACATCTTAGTTAGAAACATTGATATATGTTAAGAGTTGCTTGGCCTAAAAAATCTACACTACAGTGTCAATGAGAAAATATCAAAGTGATTTGAAGAAAAAGGTATGTAGTGTTGTACCTGTCACCTTTCAAAATAAAGAGCACGAACAACCTTTACATTTTCTTCTTTTGTGAAATTGGAGAAATTATCATTAAAATAAGCAACTAAGAGAACAGTCCAGAAAAATGAAACATAACAGGATGTAAACAACAACAACAACAACAGAAAACAAAAAAAAGTATATGGTTTGATGGGAGCTGGAGAGATGACTCAGGGATTAAGAACATTTGCTGCTCTTGAAGAGAACCTGGGGCCATTGGGTCCCAATGCACACATGGTAGCTAACAACTGTCTGTGACTCTAGAGGATTTGATGCCCTCTTCTGGCCTCTGCTGGCACCAGGCATGCACGTGGTACATACATACATGCAGGCAAAACATCTCTATACCCGTAGCCAAACAACAGGCAGAGCTTGGGGAAGCTCTTTGTGGAAGAGTGGAAGGAAGGACTGAGGGAACCAGAGGGGTCAAGGATACCACAAAAAGACCTACAGAGTAAACTAAACTGGGCACATGGGGGCTGACAGAGACTGAACCACCAACTGAAGAGTTTGCAGGAGTTGGACTAGAACCCCTTACACACATGTAGCAGATGTGCAGCTTGGTCATCATGTTGGTTGCTTCACAATGGGAGTGGAGGCTGACTCTGACTCTGTTGCCTGCCTTTGGATCCTTTTCCCCTGGGGTACCTTATCAGGCCTCAGTGGGAAAAGATGCACTTAGTCCTGCTGTGACTAGAGGTGCCAGAGTGGGTTGGTACCCCTTAGGGTCCTCACCTTCTCTGAGAAGGAGAGGGGGATGGGGGAAAAGGGGTATGAGTATGGGACTGGAGAAGAGGGAGGAGGCTGCTGGGATCTGGCTGTAAAAATGATTAAGTAAATAAAATTAAAATGCAAAGCAAAACAAACCTATATATAAACTAAAACTAATTAAATCTTTAATAAAAACAATAAGCTTAGCTTAGGTTACATATAGATACACTGCCTCAAAAAGGGATTCATGAATATAAAATGAGCAGCATGATTTATAAGCTTCTCAAACGGAAAGAGTCTTAAGAATAATTTTTTCGAGGGATCCAAGATGGCTGCCACGAGAGGACACTGTGTATGAGGAGTAGGACAGCAGTAACAATGCAGCGACCAGGAGACTGAAATCTGGGACCTAAAATGCCAGAATTCGTGATTGCCAGGTGAGCAGAATTCCTAAGGTGAGGAAATCAAGTGGGAAAATCCTAGGGACACCCAGTTTTTCCACGGAAAAACTCCAGGTGACCGGCTGCGCACAGCCCTGATCTGAAAGAGCAGCTGCCCTAGATGCCAACAGCCGCCATACCAGACTGGGTCACACAGTCTCCGGGCCAGACTGAGATGTCTAAGAGTCTACCAAAATTGATGTATCATGTGCTTTTAAATGTTGGCTATTATCAAACCCAGCACCTTAATTTTAAATGTGAAAAGAGCTGGCTTTTTAGACATTTTACAGAAAAACAAATAAAAACCTTAAGATATAATCTTGGTTCTGTACTTTCTCTTTTCTAAATTTGAACCTCCCCATTTGTGACATGGAAATAATAATCAGCTTCTTTGTATAAAGCCCAATCATGGAATATTGGGAAGATGGCTGCCATGAGAGGACACTGTGTCTGAGGAGTGGGACAGCAGTAACAATGCAGCGACCAGGAGACTGAACTCTGGGGTCTAAAACATCAGCATTTGTGATTGCCAGGTGAGCAGAACTCCTACGGTGAGGAAATCAAGTGGGAAAATACTAGGGACACCCAGTTATTCCCCGGAAAAACCTCCGGGTGACTGGCTGCACACAGCCCTGATTTGAACTAGCAGCCGCCCTGGGCGCCAACAGCCACCATTCCAGACTGGGTCACACAGTCTCCAGACCAGACTGAGAAGGCCCTGGGTACCATTTCGACCGGCCTGCATACAGTGGGCACACACCACTTGGCTCCACTGGCAACCACTCCAGACCCTGTGTGTGTCCACGGGCCAGTCTGAGAAGGCCCAGATTCCATTCCCCAGACAGGGCTGCATCCGGCGGCACACTCCCCGTGGAGGCACTAGCTGCCACCCCGGAACAGGGCACACAGTATCAGGTCCAGACTGAGGTGCCCCCAAATACCATCTCAGACCGTGGTGCACAGCCCCTGGCCCAGAAGGAGGCGCCAAGTCTCCAGTCCAGAGGAGAGCCCTTAGCAACAAGCCCAGGTTGCAGCGTGGAGCCTCCAGAGCAGAGTGGTGCCCCCAGCTGACATCTCAAACCGGGACACTCAGCCTCTGGCATAGAGTGAGGAGCCAAGCCTCCAGACCAGAGGGGTGATTAGCCTGCGGTGATCACAGCTTCTAGCACAGAGCACGAAGCCAGGCACACAGATCCCACAACAGAGTTCAACTGAGGCAACAACACACACTATCAAACCACTGGAACTCCCTGATCTTCTTGAAGAATACTCCTGACACAAGAGATTGACAGTTCCAGTTTGAAGTTTAGCCTTAAAGCACAAACAGCTCCTTGATTATATATGAACAAATGCCCAGAAGTCGATGTAAGAACTCACCCAACAAAAATCAGGACACCATGGCCCCACCAGAAACACCCAAAAGCAATGGAGATTTTAAATCAGTGGAGACACAGGAAAATTATGTTAAAGCTATGCTTATGCAGATATTAGAGGAACAAAAAGAGAGACAAAAAGAGGAAATGAACAAGGCCCTCAAAGAAATTCAGAAGAATTTAACTGCCCACATATAGGAACAATTAAAGATATACAGAGAGGAAACAAACAAAAAAATAGGAGCCACAGTCAATCAGATGAAGGAAACGATACAAAGCATGA
>JAQQSO010003479.1:0-13518 GCA_028658305.1 Pachyuromys duprasi
TTCCATTGATCCACTATTCTGTTTCTATGCCAATACCAGGCAGTTTTTATTATTATTGCTCTGTAGTACAGCTTGAGGTTGGGGATGGAGATACCTCCAGATGATCTGTTGTTGTAGAGGATTGTTTTGGAGATTCTGGGTTTTTTGTTTCTCCATATGAAGTTGAGTATTTTTCTTTCAAGATCTATGAAGAACTGTGAAGGTATTTTGATGGGGATTGCATTGAATCTGTAGATTGCTTCTGGCAATATGGTCATTTTCACTATGTTAATCCTACCAATCCATGAGCACGGGAGGTCTTTCCACCTTCTAATGTCTTCTTCAATTTCTTTCTTCAGAGATTTGAAATTTTTTTCATATAGGTCTTTCACTTGCTTGGTTAGAGTCACCCCAAGGTACTTTATGTTATTAGTGGCTATTGTGAAGAGTGTTGTTTCCATAATTTCCTTTTAGGCCCTTTTGTCTTTGGTGTACAGGAGGGCTTCTGATTTTTTTGAGTTGATTTTGTATCCAGCCACTTTACTGACGGTGTTTATCAGTTGAAGGAGTTCTCTGGTTGAATTTTTGGGGTCACTCATGTATATTATCATATCAGGACCAACAGCTTTATTTTGCAAATTAAGCATATGAATTAGAACTATTTGTGCTATTCTTTGATCGTTATGGATCCAGTGATCCCTTTAGGTGAACTTACCATAACTTTATTTTTTTTTCAGTATAATCATTATCTATAATTCCAGGAAAAACTTGCAATCCTTTCATGATACTACTCCTCCCTATAATTAATCCCATCATTCCTTTAGGCAAAGAACCAAGCACTCCAGTAGGGAGGGCCTGAACTCCCTTCTCAAGGGTTAACACTGTATAGGTGGAGGAACTGAGGTCCAATCCTGTGCTTCCTGGGGTTGCTCTGACAAGTTGTAAAATGGATTTTTGGGGGGTTTGAGGAACAAGCTTCATGGCCCCATCAATTTGTTTGCTGGGTCTGGGGGCATGGGGCTGGCTCCTTACCCCGTTTCTCTGTTTTCAGGCAAGGGTTGTACCTGAACATCTGTCCAAGATTTGAACTCATTTGCCCAATGCTTTCCTCTCTTACATCCAGGACATATTCCAGGAGTTGGTGCATTGTTTTTAGAATTGGTACCTTGACCCTTATTATGGCAATCTCTTTTAAAATGTCCCATCTTTCCACAAGAAAAATGTCTTTTTCCTCTATTTTGTTGAGCAAGCATAGAAGTCACAGTAGTTCCTTGCATGGCTGCTGCCATTGCAAGACCTTGGGTATAAGATGACTCAATATCAGCACAAAGCTTAATATAACCAGTTAAGTCTGCCTTAGCTCAATAGGGTCTGATAGCTGCTTTACAGGCGGGATTAGCATTCTCAAAGCCAATTGCTGCACAAAAGGAAGTCCACTCGGAGTGAACACCCTTCTTGTGTTACATTAAAATCATCATCATTATTACTATCAGTAGTAGTAGTATTGCTATTTATTATTATTATTTTGTAATTTTAACTTCTCCAATTGCCATTGCAAGACCTTGGGTATAAGATGACTCAATATCAGCACAAAGCTTAATATAACCAGTTAAGTCTGCCTTAGCTCAATAGGGTCTGATAGCTGCTTTACAGGTGGGATTAGCATTCTCAAAGCCAATTGCTGCACAAAAGGAAGTCCACTCTGAGTGAACACCCTTCTTGTGTTACATTAAAATCATCATCATTATTACTATCAGTAGTAGTAGCTATTTATTATTATTATTTTGTAATTTTAACTTCTCCAATTCTTTCAATAACTGAACTTGTTTCCTTTCTAATTGGATTCTCTCTCAGAGAGCAGTAATATTTTCCTGCAGTGGTCCTGTACACCTACACATGTAGCAGGAAAAGCCGTGGGGGCAGAGGGCACAGGAGGCCAGTCTGAATTAGGAGACTTGGCAGCTTCTTCCTCCAACTCCATCTCATCCTCCGTATCTAGCTCATCTCCTAAATCATTTTCTGCTTTTAAATTGCATAAATCTCCTTGAACTCCCACATGAACAGTTGAAATAACCTTAGAAGTATTTTTTCTGCATGTTTGGCTGCTCTGTTTTACCTGAGTAACTCTTTAGCCTGTGAGATTAATTTTTTTTTTTTTACTTTTTTACTCTCTTGCCGGGGATCCAGAGCATCTCTGATTAAAGTCCACAAAGAAAAAGTTATAACAGGTACCTTCTCAGGACCATTATTAGTATAATAATCCTGCAACTTTTTCCCTACCTTCTCCAAAGTTTCCTGATTGACATTGACAGTACCTTCATCTGGAAACCAGGGACAAACTTCATTTATATACTAAAGGGGATTAGGGTGTTTACCCCAGTTGCTCACATTTATTAACATTGACTTTAAAGTCCTCCTTAACAACTCCCTGCTATTATTCTGCCCCATGATTTCATTGCCTGCCTACCTTTGTCTCCATGGGATGGGCAGTCTTCAGGAAGCACTTTGACTTTGTCATCTGGAGCTCCAAAAGCCAGCCTTTCTCAGGTTGTCCCTCTTTTCCAGGGTTCCTGTTCAGGCGCCACCTGACCCAACCTGTGGGCTAGTCGAACAGGCTCTACCTGGAAGAGGGAGTGGAAACTGATAGGGACAGAGGCACGAAGAATGAGGACCAAGACAGGTTTCTGGTCAAGGTCCCAGTTTATGAACATGCAAACAGCACTTATAAAGCAAGGGGTTACGAGAAAATTTCTCACAGTAACAGCTCATCTTGGCAAAGCATCCGAGGATTCACTCAAGGTTACAGAAAGTTGCTATTTGCTTCCCAGGGTTTCACAGAGTCTCTTATCTAGTTCTCAGAGACAGAACACCCCGATGTAAAGACTGCCAAGGTCAGGCTTCCAGAAATTGCCAAGGTCAGTCTCTGAGAAACTGAACTTTACATTAGACCCATGTCTGCCAAGGCTAGGAGGCAAAACTCCGTTTACCAGACTCCTTCATCTGAGGGATTTATTTTCCTCTCATAAGGCATCTATCATTTCCATAACCTCAGATTTAAGATAGTTTTCTTGTGCTTCCTATGTGATAGGATCCTCAGGGATTGGTATGGTAGGATAGTTTTGTTGGTGGCAGACAGCCTTGGATTTTGTTGCTGGTGTTCTTGCTTTGACCTCTAGCCATTTGGTTGACTCTGCTATTAGCAGGCATGGTGGTTTTTGATGGTAATAGGTCTCTGGGGTTGTAGGTAGAGTTAGTGGTCCAGATGGCCTCAGTCCTCTGGTTTGCCTGCTACTCCCTGATCCATGCTGGTCTCTGGAGTCTCAGATCAGGGTGAGTCCCAGGAGATGGTGCAGGCTGGGGAACTGGAGATGTGGAGCACAGAGGGCCCTGGGCAGACCCCGCCACTGTTGTTGGTGGGCTGTGGCAGGCCAGTAGATGGGCAGGTGCTCTTAACTGGTGCTCCCTGATTCATGCTGGATCCTGATGCAATGTGATAAGCTGGTCTAAGTTGGCATCAGGGAGGTCCCCCACCCATATCTGAAGAGTATGGGAGGGAAATATGGGGAAGTGGGAGGGAAGATGGGAACAGGAGGAGAGGAGGGAGGGCCTCTGATAGGGATGTAAAGTGAATAAATAAAAAATTAATTAATTAAAGAAAAGACAATTTAAAAAGAGTTTAAATAATAACCCTTTCCTTGGATCTTTTTGTATACCTCCCAGTGGCTCCATGCTGGTGGTCCCTGACCCATGAGATATGGAACACAATAAAAGAGCCAATGGAACTCACTATGCGGGTTCCTCGAGTTCTGAATGTTTTCTGTTTTTCAGAACCCTCTGTCACTCTTGAGTTGTGACCAGAGTCTTTTGATTCCTCCTTTATATGAGTATGACACAGTTTATTTATTCACCAACTGGTGAAGCTGTGGTTCCACTTGGGACATATTTTCAATGCTTAGGCCAGTTGAAAATCTGCTTTGATCTTCTCTTGCAATTGAACAAAACCTGAACGTTACTTGCAGATGAACTCTCTGGATCCCTTCAGGCCTTATTTGTGCATGTACCCAAACCTAGACATAGGTATGATTCTCTCAGGTACACACCAACATTTGTTTAATTTTATTTAGAACACTCCATGAATTTGCATATCTTCCTTGAAGAGGGGCCTTGTTAATCTTTGCAGTATTCTAATTTTAGTGTATGTGCTGCCAAAGCAAGAACCACACTAAGTTTTTACAATCCCCAAACCTCTGATATATCTTCTTTCTCAACCACCTCCTGCTGAATATTTCTAATCTGTCCATTAGAGATTGGATTACTTGATTTCTTGCTTTTTAACTTCTTGAGTTCTTTATATATACTGGATATTAGCCCTCTGTCAGAAGTAGGATTGGTAATGATCCTTTCCTAGTCTGTAGGCTGTCGTTTGGTTTTGATGACAGTGTCTTTTGCTTTACAGAAGCTTTTCGGTTTCATGAGGTCCTATAAAAGGGTTGCAAAGAAAGAAAGAGAAATATACGGATAACTTATAGGAATAATAAGACAAAAAGTTATTATTGAATCTGCTTTTCAGCTTAGAAATGTATTTGTTATTTTCCAATAAGGTTATTTTTGTTTATATTATTATGGACTATTACATACTGTTACAGATTTAAAGTTTCCATTGGTATAAATCTTGGTATACTGATAGAAATTTAAGGTTAACTTTGACACATACATATATATGTGTTAACTCTTGTAAAAGATATTGGACCTAATCAATTCATTTATAAATTAAGGTTTACTTTCAGTTCTTTAAAAACTGCAATTACAAACTGCTTAACTATTAACTGTTAATGAAAGTTAATAGTTGATCAACTCATGGACATGTCATTTTTCTGGCTTATTATAAAATAAACATCCTAGGTTAAACAGATAGTAAATAGGTAAAAACCAGCAGTGTATGCCTGTTTAGATTTACTGTAGATAGATGATAGATAGATATATGATAGATACATAATGATTAAATGTTGTGCAACTCTAAATACATAGGCAGATGGTGTTCAAAAATAACAGAGACCTACAGAATACGGCATTTAAGCTGCTTTTTATCATTTTAAGAATTCTTTGACAAACAAAAGTCAGTGCCTGGCAGCAGTCCCAGTTTGCCTTAAAGGAAATGATGGGAATCGAACTGTCTCCACTTGGAGATTGCTTCAAATGTAGCAAGACCAGTAGGCAAAGAAATGTCCCTACTCAACTACAGATAAAATGCTGTCCAAAAATGGACAAGACTCGGACACAGGTTGAGTTAACTGCCTAGCTTTGCCAGGACAGCGTAAGCAAGTCCTTCATAGTTCCTGATTCATAAATATATCTCTCAGATATACTGGGCCAGAAGGCTAAAGATGGTGTTCAAAAGTTTTTTAATTTATTTTCTTTGTTATTACTATTTATTATAATTTATTCACTTTGTATCCTGGCTATAACCCTCTCCCTCATCTCTCTCTGGTCCCACACTCCCTATCCCTTTCTTCCCCCCATGTTCCTCTGCTAGTCCACTGATAGGTGAGGTCCTCTTCCCCTACTATATGACCCTAGCCTATCAGGTCTCATCAGGACTAGTTGGATCCTCTTTTTCTGTGGCCTAGTTAGGCTACCTTACCAGCAGGAGTCGATCAAAGATCAGACCACTTAGTCCATGTCAGAGACAGTCCCTGCTCTCTTTACTAGGGAACCCACATGGTGACTGAGCCTACCATGGGCTACATCTGAGCAGGGGGTCTAGGTCCTCTCCATGCATGGTTCTTGGTTGATTCATCAGCCTCTGCAGGACTCCCTGAGCTCATATCTTTTGGCTCTGTTGATCTCCTTGTGGAGCTCCTGTCTACAAGCTTTCTATCTCCCCTTTCTTTCATAAGATTGCTTGCACTCTGTCCAATGTTTGGCTGAGTGTCAGCATCTGCTTTGATACCCTGATGGGTAGATTCTTTCAGAGGCCCTCTATGGTAGGCTCCTGTCCTGATTCCTGTCTTCTCCTACTTCTGATGTCTATCCTGTTTGCCTTTCAGAAGATTAGGCATCTTCCCTAGAGTCCTCCTTGCTTTTAGGACTTGATTTTAGGATTCTTTAGAACTATAAGTTTTAGTTTGTTTATTTTATATAATATGGCTAATGTCTACTTATAAGTGAGTACATACCATGCATGTCTTTCTGCTTCTGAGTTACTTTACTCAGGATGATCTATTGTAGTTCCATCCATTTGCCTGCAAATTTTACGATTTCCTTGTTTTTAATAGCTGCGTAGTATTCCATTGTGTAGATGTACCACAATTTCCTCAGTTGAGGGACATGTGGGTTGTTTCCAGGTTCTGGCTACAACAAATAAATCTGCCACAAACATGGTTGAGCAAATGTCCTTGTTGTATACTTGAGCATCTTTTGGATATATGCCCAGGAATAGTATAGCTGGATCTTGAGATACCACTATTCCTAATTGTCTGAGAAAGCGCCAGATTGATTTCTAAACTAGTTGTACAAGTTCACATTCCCACCAGCAGTGGAGGAGGATTCACATTTGTCCACATCCTCTCCAGCATGTGTCATTCCTTCAGTTTTTTATCTCAGCCATTCTGATGAGTGTTCAGTAAACTGTCTCTGTGATATTTATTTGGAAGCTGCTTGCCTGCACTGCCTGCCTATTCTGGTATAATTGTTTTCCTTGTCAGGTCTTTGATGGAATTGAAGACTGGATATAGTTTTACAGTTAAACTTGGTTGCTTAGGAATTAAGATGTTTTAAGGTATGAAAAGATGTTTTTAAGTTCATAGATAAAAGGTCTGATTGAAAATAATTTAAGTACAGAACTTTAGACTCATCAAATAAGATAGTATTTTCTTCAAGGATGATAAATACAAATAGGCTAAACATTATAAATGTAACCCTTGTATAATAGCTTTTAGTATTGTTTCATAATTTTTCCTACTATATATTATTTATTATAAAAACAGCTTCTTTATTAGACAGAAAGGGGGAGATGTTATGACATGGTCTGGTGCTTTGTATTTAGATGCCTGTCCCCTGAGATTCTTATTGTTCTATGAGCTGACCCTCATCTATACCAAAGTGATGGTGTTTAACCTTGCCTCCAACTAATTTATTTTATTAATTACAGTTTATTCACTTTGCATCCCAGCTGTAGCCCTCTCCTCCATCCCCTCCTAATCCCACTCTCCCTCCCTCTTCTTCTCCTATGCTTTTCCCTGAGTCCAATGATAGGAGAGGTCTTCCTCCACTTCCATCTGATCATAGTCTATCAGATCTCATCAGGACTGGCTTCTTTGTCTTTCTCTGTGGACTGGTAATGCTGCTCCCCCCTCAGGTGGAGGTTATCCAAGAGCCAGCCCATGAGTTCATGTCAGAGGTGGTCCCTGATCCTATTATTGGAGAACCCTCTTGGATTCTGACCTGCATTGGGCCACTTCTTTGCCAGGGTTCTAAGTTATCTTCATGCATGGTCCTTGTTTGGAGTATCAGTCTCAGAAAAGACACTTGTGCCCAGATTTTTTGGTTCTGTTGCTCCCCTTGTGGAGCTCCTGTTCCCTCCAGGTCTTTCTGTCTCCCCCTTCTTTCATAAGATTCCCTGTACTCTGCCCAAAGTTTGGCTATGAATCTCAGCATATGTTTTGATACCTTACTGGGTGGAGTCTTTCAGAAGCCATTTGTGATAGGCTCATGTCCTGTTCCCTGTTTTCTCCCTCTTCCAATGTCCATCTCATTTGCCTTTCTAAATGAAGATTTAGTATCTTACCCAGGGTCCTCCTTCTTGCTTAGCTTCTTTAGGTGTACAGATTTTAGTATGGTTATCCTATATTATATGTCTAATATCCACTTATGAGTGAGTATACACCATGTGTGTCTTTCTCCTTCTGGGATACCTCACTCAGGATGATCTTTTCTGGATCATATCATTTGCCTGCAAATTTCATGATTTATTTGTTTTTAATTGCTGAGTAGTATTCTATTGTATAAATGTACCACAATTTCCGAATCCATATCTCAACTGAGGGACATCTGTGTTGTTTCTAACTTCTGGCTGTTACAAATAAAGATGGTAGGAACATGATTGAGCCAAATAATTTCTGATTGGCTAAATGAAAATGCCTACACCGGGCTAGGGCAGAAGTGAGGCAGGCAAAGCACTCTGCCCAACAGCACAGGTTCTAAGATCAACAATCAATAAATGGGACCTCATAGAACTGAAAAGCTTCTGTAAAGCAAAAAACACTGTCGTCAGAACAAAATGACAGCCTACAGACTGGGAAAGGATCTTCACCAACCCTATGTCTGACAGAGGGCTAATATCCAGAATACCTTAAAGACTAAAGAAGTTAAAAAACAACAAATCAAGTAATCCAGTTAAAAAATGGAGTATGGAGCTAAACAGAATTCTCTGTAGAAGAATATGGAATGGCAGAGAAACACTTAAAGAAATGCTCAAATCCTTAGCCATCAGGGAAATACCAATCAAATGACCTTAAGATTTCATATCAGAGTGGCTGATATAAAAAACTCAGGTGACAACACATGCTGGAAAGGTTGTGGAGAAAGGAGAACCCTCCTCCATTGCTGGTAGGAATGTAAACCTTTACAACCTCTTTGGAAATCCATCTGGTGCTTTCTCAGACAATTAAGAATAGTGCTTTCTCAAGTTCCAGCTATACCATCCCTGGGCATGTGTCCAAAAGATGCTCAAGTAAAAAACAAAGACATTTGTTCAACCATGTTTGTAGCAGTTTTATTTGTAATAGCCAGAACCTAGAAACAACCCAGATGTCCCTCAACGGGGACTGGATATAGAACTTGTAGTATATTTACACAATGGAATACTACTCAGCAATTAAAAACAAATTGAAAACAAATTAAAAACAAATAAATCATGAAATTTGCAGGCAAATGATGGGATCTAGAAAAGATCATCCTGAATGAGGTATCCCAGAAGCAGAAACACACACACAGTATATACTCACTTATAAGTGAATACTAGACCTATAAGATAGGATAAACATACTGAAATCTGCACACCTAAGGAAGCTAATCATGAAGGAGGACCATAGGTAAGATGATCAATCCTCACTTAGAAAGACAAATGGATGGACATTGGAAGTAGGAGAAAACAAGAAACAGGACAGAAGCCTACCATAGAGGGCCTTTGAAAGACTCCCTAGCAGTGTATCAAAGCAGATGCTGAGACTAATTTCCTGTCTTCTAAGAGATGGGAAAGTAGCTGGGTTCAGTGACACATGTCTGTAATCACAGCACTCAGGAAGGCAGAGGCAAGTGATCTCTGTGAGTTCAAGGCCAACCTGGTCTAGAAAGTGAGTCCAGGACAGCCAAGGCTACACAGAGAAACACAGTATCAAAAAACTAAAAACAAACAGACAAACAAAAAAAGAAATGAGAAAATAATTTGTCTATTGACACCAAACAGACAGAAGAGTTTTTGTAATTTGTGTATATTCATTCATTATATATTCATTCATATATGCATATATATGAATATACACACATATATTTCATAGGTATTTTATTGTTTTGCCATATTTTAAAAGATGAAAGATATATTTGATCCAAACAGAAATTAGAGTATTAATTTGACCATATTTACTGCATATAACCCCTTCATTCTTCCTATTTCCCCTCCAGTAGGTTCCCTGACTTTTCCCAGATAGTCTTGCCCATAATTTTATGTCATGTAGATATTTTCATAGCAAATATGAAAGAAAAATACAGTTTTTGTTTTCTGAGTCTGGCTTAGTTGCCAAAATTTGGTGACTTCTAGTTCCATTCATCACACACACACACACACACGCACACACATATCCCAATCATTTTATTCTTTATGGCTGAACAAACTCCACTGTGCCTATATAACATGCTTTCACCATCTATTTTTCTGTTGGCTGTTACATAGGGTGGCTCTATAGCTTGGCTATTGTGAATAGGCACAGATACACAAGCATCTCTGTAGTATGGCTACTGGTGTTACTTCAATGTATTCCAGGGAGATGTTATTTTTCATCTCTAAAAATACTTCCATGATTCCAGGTATGATGGCACATGCCTTTGATCTCAGCATTCAGGAGACAGAAGCAGGCAGATCTCTGAGTACAAGGGCAGCTGCATAGTGAGTTCCAGGACAGCCAGGGCTATGCAGTAAAACCCTGTTCCAAAACACTGGGAAAAAGAAGGAAGAAGGAAAGAAGAAAGGAAGGGAGAGGGGGAGGAAGGAAGGAGAAGAAAGGAAAGAAGAAGGAATGAAGAAAAGGAGAGAGACGGAGAAAAATAGAGAGGAAGCTCCATGTTGATTTCCAGTTGGTATATTAATTTATGTCCTTGTTAGCAATTCATTAAGATTCCCTTTGTTCCATTTTCTCATCTCTATTGGTTGACGTTTGTTTTCTTTCTTTTCTTTTTTATTGAAAATAGATTCTTTCCTCATAGAAAACATCCCTACCACAGTTTAACCTCCCTCCCTCCACTGCTCCCAGCTTTGCCCACCTCCAGCCCCCCTCTGCACCAGATCTGCTCCCTATCTGTTGCTCCTCAGAATAAAAGCAGGCTGCCAAGAGACAACAGCCTAACGGAACGTTTGTTTCCTCCTGGCTAGCATTCTGACTGGAGCAAAACAATCTTTGGCATCTTGGATCTACATTTTCCTGATGACTAAGAATGCTGAACTTTTTAAAAAATATTCCTATGGCTGTTTATATTTCACCTCTTGAGAATTTTATTTGTTTATGTGTAGCTACTATTTCTTTTTAGGTTTCTGAGTTCCCTATGTATTATATGTGGTAATCCTTGGTCATATGCATAGCGACTTATTCTCATTCTCCAGGATCTTCTCTTAGTTAATTGTTTCCTTTTTGGAGCAGCAGAGTTCAACTTTCATGCAATTCTTTTCTCAGTTCTTGATTTTATTTCTTGAGCTACTGAAATCTGTAAGTCCTTACCCATACCTATATATCGATGAGAACACTTACAATACGGTTTTGATCACTGTTGAATTGATTTTTGTACAGGGTAAGTAATAATGTCTGGTGTCATTAGTCTGTGAGCAAAGACCCAGCTTTTCCAGCATAATTTGTCGAAGAGGATTTCTATTCTTCAACTTATGTTTTTGGCATCTTGTCAAACATCAGGTTTCTGTAGCTTTCAAGGTTTGTTTCTGGGTCCTCTATTCTCTTCCACCAGCTTATAGGTGTATTTTGTCCCAGTGTCCTTTTGCTTCAGACATTCAGCCTAGCTTGGTTGTGTAGTAATTAAGGGTTGTGATACCTCCAGCATTGTTCTGTTTGCTCAGGACTGCTTTGCCTATCCTATGAAGAATGTCATTGGGATTATGGTGTTATTTGTATTGAATATGTGAATTGTTTTTGATAATAGGGATATTTTCATAATGATAATTCTGCTATTCCACAAACATGGAATGTCTTTCCATCTAATAATTTTTTCTTAAATATTTGAATTTTTCATTATAGAAGTATTTTACTTCTTTGATTATGGCTATCCCTAGATATTTTTGAAACTTTTGTGAACAAAATGTGAATTTTTTTTGTCAGATGGAACAGGAATAAGAGTAGTGAGATTCAGGAGATTAGGTTGATTATTAGTTACCTTAGAAAGACACAGTAAAGGAATTTCATAAGATCTTAGTCTGTGTACAAATAAATACTAAGTATTGTAGAAACTTAATAAGCCTTCTATAAAGTAAGGATGTGCAGAAGGAGGCCTTAATAATCTCATTTACAACATGTAATGCTCTAACAATAGCTATAATTACTCTCATGTAAAGAGGTAACCACTAGCAATAGGAACTATCTGCTAGAAATGATATACGATTGGCCATGTCAGTCTTCATGTTACTGATTAGTTCTTGATTCATTCCAAGGTATTTCATAAACAAAGGTAGTTAGAAATTTATTCTCAGAATATCCTGTCAGTAGGAGGACCAGGCAGAATCTTCTTTGTCTCTTCAAACACAGTTTCAGATTCCTCTGTCCAACTTTAAGTTTCAATTCTATATGAGTTTTATAATTAGTATAAAGCTTGAGCCATTACGAAGAAATATGGATCCACTTTCCATAGTCTCTTATAAATCCCCTTAACTGAGTTTTAGTTTGAGAGAAGGACAATGTGTCACAGAGATGGTTGGGAAACTAAGATTAGTACTTGTTTAGAGACATGAGGCCCTTAAAACCTTTATGAATGATCTCTGCAACATATGCAGCTTTTGGTTTGGGGAATCCTCTGAGAGGATAACTTAACAGTGTCTGCTTTAATATGTCTACTTTAGCCTAATAGATCCCTGTGAAAAGGCTGCATCAATCTCTAGAGCTTGGGGAATGTATGTGCAATCTTGTGGCTTAATGGTCAGGTATATGGTTGAGTTTCACATATGAATACAAAAGGGTTGGTAAACAGTGTAAACGGCAGAATCAGAAGATGTCATTGTTAACAAAGTCTGGGGATTAAACATACAAGGTAGCTAAATATCAGTATGTGTAGTTCACTAAGCATTGAAAAAGTATCATTCTGCTACATTTATTTTCTCTCCAGTGATAGTAAATGCTTTATGAAAATTGCTATAGGAAATAGTAAACTCCAAATTTAAACAATATCTAATAATAGGCCTCTTTCTTCATTTTCTGTAAATAGTGGGTCCTGTTAAATGTTGAATGAGATCCTCTGTTTTAACTAACCTGAGTTTTTCTACAATGTTATTTTTAGACTACAATCTGATAGCATCTATCTAAGCTAAACCTTGAAGATTTCTTTGAATGTAAATATCTTCTCCCCTTTTGGAATAACAAGTTGTGAACTTAAAGAACTTAAAATTTCAGCTACTCTCCAGTGCAGGCCCTATGGCCAGGAGTAGTTGGTCAACCCAAAACAAACTCCATGGTTCTTTTGGTGGACTTTTTGGTCTGTTTCTTGTTGGTTCATTTGTTTCAGAACTTTCGTCCTTTTAAATATTTTAAATATTTGATTTTTGTTTTGTGAGGTTATTTTTAAAGAGATGGAGAAAAAGAACTTAAAAGTTGCATGGCCAGAAAGGTGGGAAGAATCTGGAGGAATTAGAAACAGGCAAACATTATATATATGAACCAAATATAAGTTAAAAAATAAAAATTATTCTAACAATTTATAGGTTGAAAGGGAAGTATAACAATCGATGAATTCTTTAATAGCTACAAAGGAAATGGTTAAGAATTCAAAATGGTTGTAGCTATCTTGAAGATCTTACTACTGAAACATTTCTTTTTCTGGAGAAGAAGAGTATGGAGGTTGTTAGAGAACAGAGCCGAGATCCAAGATGGCTGCCACTAGAGGACACTGTGTCTGAGGAGTAGGACAACAGAAATAACGCAGCGACCAGGAGACTGAACTCTGGGACCTAAAACGCCAGCACCCGTGATTGCCAGGTGAGCAGAACTCCCACGGTGAGAAAATCAAGTGGGAAAACCCTAGGGACACCCAGTTATTCCCCACAAAAACCTCCGG
>JAQQSO010003480.1:0-13517 GCA_028658305.1 Pachyuromys duprasi
CACACTGCCTCTGCAGACTGGCTTTGTGAAGTAAAAATGCTCTCATGCAGGCTTGTCCTCAGTGCCCAACCTTGGAGTTTCAACCAGCACAAGAGCCACAGACACTTCCAGCCTTTGAGCTCCTTGGCCTGGCAGAGAACAAATGGCTCCTAGATTCAGTGACTTCTACCACCATCGCTCAGCCCAAGGTAACATTGCAGGTCTGTTTTGAACTCATACTCGGGTCTCACAGATATTTTGCCAACTTCGGTCTTGGGAGACTTCAGATGCCTTCTCAGTTCTCTTCATATGAAGGAGACCAGGCCTTAAGCCTGGGTCTGCCTTGTTGCCAGACTCAAGAAACAGGCCTCAGATGTAACCTTTTACCATCCCTTTAACTAAAGGAAAATAAATGTTCATAGCAGTCTCACCTATGTCTCATGGTAAATAACTAGATACAAAGGCCTAAGAAAAATGTTTGCAGGTCTAAGAAAGTGTTTTAAGGTTGGTAAGCACAAGTTATAAAGGTTGCAAGGTCTAAGGTGATTTAAATAGGTAAAAATGATTAATATTTCCTCCTGTTGCTATGCTATTGTTATATTGACTGTCTAGAGCTTTGACCTTTATCAATAAAGCTCTGATTTATTAATCTAACTCTAATACAAAACAACTATAATACCCACTGTCATGGTTCCAAGCTCAAGATTTTAAATCTCCATAACGTGTAATCATACTTAAGGTTAAGATCAAGTGAGCTTTTGTCCCTTCCACTTCATGAAAGCCTTCTGCCTTTTCAGAGCTCACCTTAAAGAATGCTTGTGCTGTTAACACAAATGTGTACGTCTACTGCCTTTTCAACAAGGTATATTTCAGTGCAGATTACACTTGTGATGCTAACATGTCTAAAGTTTTATCTCCTTTATAAACCTTAAAAGTAATTCTTGGAAGCTGCATGGAATCCACCTCTCAGGTCAATTGGACTGCAGATAAGTACTGAACCTATTTGCCTTTCCTTAGTTTTGTGACTTCCCTTTCCTGGCTATTTGATTGCTACATTCATACATGCAGCACCAGCCAATTGGTTGGTTCTGGTTGGTATCAATTCCTGACTTTCAATTGCTACATTTGTACACCCAACACCAGCTATTTGGTGAATCTTCATTCTGGTTAGCACAAATGCTTCCTACCCCTCTCACCAACCTACAGCCAAACCCTTTATCTAGGACTCTCTTCTCCCTTGGGTAAGATTTTCCCTCTAATGGCACGGTTTCTCTCCCTCCCCCTCTTCCTTGTCTATGAAAATCCTAATGCTAGGTAAACTATGACTTTTCTATTTGCCCTTTTGAATGAGAATTAAGCATCCTCCCTAGCGTCCTCCATGTTATTTAGCTTCTTTAGGTCTGTGGATTGTAGTATCATTATCATGTATTATATTGCTAATATCTGCTTATAAGTGAGTACATACCACGTGTGTCTTTCTGTTTCTGGGTTACTTCACTTAGGTTGATCTTTTTTAGTTCCCACCATTTGCCTGTGAAGTTCATGATTTCCTTGTTTTTAATAGCTGAGTAGTATTCCATTGTGCAAATGTACCACAATTTCTGTATCCATCCTTCCACTGAGGGACACCTAAGTAGTTTCCATATTCTGGTTATTATGAATAAAGCTGCTATGAACATAGTTGAGCAAACGTTCTTGTTGTATGTTTGAGCATCTTTCAGATATATGCCCAGGAGTGATATAACTGAGTCTTGAGGTAGCACTATTCCCAATTTTTTAAGAAAGCACAATATTGATTTCCAAAGTTGTTATACAAGTTTGCACTCCCACCAGCAATGGAGGAGTGTTCTCCTTTCTCCACATCTCATCAGCATGTGCTGTCACTTGAGTTTTTGGTCTTAGCCATTCTGATGCACATAAGATAGAATCTCAGAGTTGTTTGGATTGGCATTTCCCTGATGACAAAGGATGTTGAGTATTTCTTTAAATCTTTCTCCACCATTCAATATTCCTCTGTTGAGAATTCTCTGTTTCATTCTGTGCCCCATTTTTTATTTTAACTTTTATTAATTATACTTTATTTACTTTGTATATCCCCTGTAGCTCCCTGTCTCCTCCCCTCTTAATCCCACACTCCCTCCCCCTTTTCCATGCATGCCGCTTCCCAAGTCCACTGATAGGGGAGGTCTTCCTCTCCTTCTTTCTGATCCTAGTCTATCAGGTCTCATCAGGGGTTGCTGCATTGTCTTCCTCTGTTTCCTGGTCAGGCTGCTTCCCCCTTAGGGGAAGGTGATCAAAGAGCAGGCCAATCATTTCATGTCAGAGACATTCCCTGTTCCCCATTTTTAAATTGGATTATTTGGGGGTTTTTTGGAGTTTAATTTCTTAAGTTCTTTATATATTTTGGATGTTAGTCCTATGTCAGATGTAGGGTTGGTGAAGATCTTTTCCCATTCTGTATGCTGTCATTTTGTTCTGTTGACAATGTCCTTTGCTTTACAGAAGCTTTTCAGTTTCATAAAGAAGGTCAAATAGAATAGACATGGGAAGCAGTTGAAGAGAGGGAACACTACAGGAGTCTACCATAGATGTCCTCTGAAAGACTCCACCTTGTGAGATCAACGCAGATGGTAAGACTCACAGCCAAAATTTGGGCAGAGTGCAGGCAGTTGTAGGAAAGAGTGGGGGGAATAGAAGGACTCAGAGGATATAGGAACTCCATAAGACCAACAGAGCCAAAAAATCTGGGCCCAGCAGTCCTGCAGAGATTGATGCACCAGCCAAGGACCATGCCTGGAGAGGGTCTAGAACCCCTGCTCAGATGTAGCCTATAGGCAGCTCAGTCTTCATGTGGGTCACCTAGTAATGGGAGCAGGAGCTGTCTGTGACATGGACTCTGTTGCAAGCTCTTTGATCGCTTAAACCTGTTGGGGGTCCCTGCCAGGCCACAAAAGAAATGGATGCAGGCAGTCTTAATGAGACTTGATAGGCTGGGATCAGATGATAGGGGAGGAGGTCTCCCCATTCCTGAGGAATAGGGGAGGGGAAGAGGGAGGTAGGGTTGGACCAGGAGGAGATGAGAGTGGGGGCTGCAATCGGGATGTAAAGAAATTATTTTCTGTTTTTTATCCAGAAAAGCAATTATGATTTAATTTTAGAAAATCTATTATTATAATTCAGTATACTCATAGTTTGAAAGAGGAACATGTTTATCTCCTTAGAGTCTGACAAATTTTATAATTTGATTCAATATCCATGACTCAAAGAATTTCTTAAACATGAACAGATGAAAATACTGTAAAAATCTAAAAGTCAGTATCTACTAAGAAACAGTAAGAAGCTATTCTGTAACTTCAAAAAGCTTACAACAATTTTGATAATAACAACATTTAGCACTATATAATATTTGATTTGAAGTGTACTGAAAATGCTGATTAAAGTGAAATCTAATGATGTAAGATAATAACGGAGTATTCTTACGTTTAATATTATATTTTCTTAGAAAGTATTATTCTCACTATAAGCACTGTACAATAGAAAAATTCTATCACGGTATAATTCTATGTAAAATTTCTAACATACAGTATAAAAAATTCTAAGAAAATTATTTTACTGTTTATGAAGTAGAGTGCAAATTTCTGATAGCCAGTGTCTTGGGTGACTTTATTACTCAGATCATAGACTCTCTTGTGTTTGTGGCACTGGGAATTAAACCCAGGGTCTCATGCACACTAGGCAAGCACTACTGAGCTACACCCTGTCTGTAATTCCAGTTCCCATTTCTGGCCTCCAAGAACACCAGACAAGTATGTCACGCACATTTGGGCAAGTATGTGCATAAAAAATAGAAATGACTTTGTAAAGGCTCAGATGTTAAACACAGCATATACATATTTTAAAACACCTGTCTTAAATATAACTAAATAACTAAAGGAAGACACTTTTAAAGATGAAATGAACATATAATATATATATATACATATATAAAGAAAAATCTGTGAGATCACTAAAAAGCAAAAAATAAAATGGTCGTTTAACTATAAAATAATAACAATTGTCAGTGTATTAAAACTATATTTTGGTGCTCTATTCTCAAACACAGTATCTGTGAGGGTATGTGCCCAAGCTCATTTGAGCTTGTAATAAAAAGACCCTACTGTATTTACATCAGAAAAAAACACAACTGTGTTTTATGAGACAAGTTGCATCACTAGTTATAGTTTATATTCTGTCTATAAGAGACAAGCACTATATCTAAAGACACAGGTTGAAAATAAAAGGATGAAAAAGGTTATGAGTTAGATATTTCAATGCCTCTATAAACCATAAAACAACTAGGAAGAACATCATCAAAGGTATAGAGAATTTAATACCCTAAGTCTATAACTAACAAGCATACTTCAAATACACCACCAATTTATATGAACAAAATTAAAATATTCACATAAATATTTGTATATCAATATTTATTAAGATATTATTCATAATATTTCAAACATGTTTTTATTTTATGTGTAAGAATGTTTGCCTGCATGTATGTGTATGGGTGCTTAGATGCTTAATCGCCAGAAGAGGGTATTAGATTCCCTGGAACTAAAGTTACAGACAGTTGTGAGGCATCATGTAGGAACTAAATCTGTATCCTCTGTAAGAGCAGTAAGCACTTTTAACTAATAAGTCATTTCTCCTGATCTGAAACATTATTAATAATATTTTAAAAGTGGAAACAACCCACATGTTTATCAATGAATGAGTATATAATGAAAATGTGATATATCCAGACAATGCAATGTTATTCAGCTATAATAACGTATGAAATACTGATACCCACTAAAAAACAGAATCTGAAAAATTACTTTTTACAAATGGAGCCAATAAGAAAAGACTACAAATCATATTATTATATTTACACAAAAAGTTCACAATAGGCAAACTATATAGACAGAAAGTAGATTACTGGTTGCTTAGAGGTGGTGTCAATGACACAGAGTAAATACTAATGGGTCAAAAACTTCTAAAATTAGATTGTATTGATAGTTATGCATCTCAAAATAAGCTAAAAATATTAAGGTGTGCACTTATGTGGATAAAGCTTGGTGGTGGGACACATGAAATATAAGACACTGTCTTGGGTGCTCTGGTCCTAGGCTTCTTATAGTCTTTTGCTTAAGGATTTCTGACAACATATTGGCAGACACCATGTTTTTGAGAGACTGAAAAGCTTTCAGACTCTGCTTGCTCTTTTGGGCCCCAACTGCTGAGGTACAGTAGTACCTACTAGTCCAGGAATAGCCTTCTCTCCTTTCATTTTTTGAATAACCAAGTTGAGAACATTCAGATTGTCATCCACAATGTATTCCAAAACAGAATTGTGCTTCCTCTCTCTAGTTCTCCTTGATTTTTATAACAAGAATGCCCCTTACTCAGCAGCAAGCACTCTCTGCCATGGGTCAAGACACCTTGCATCATGGGAAAACCTTGTTTTTAATTTCCACCACAGATCCAGACTACATTACTACATTAATAAATTAAAAAGAAATGTGCTGTATATGTCTGTTATGATCATTGATATATGATGCCATTATATTTCTCTGTTTACTTGTTACCAAAATGACCTATTAATTGGAGAGAATGGGATATTAAAGTTATATAACATTTTGTGCTGGGGTTAATCCATGACTACATCTATTAGTATATGTTTTATGAAATTGAGTATAGCTGTGATCAGTGTTTATATGTTTAGAATAATAATAATGTCTTCTTTGTCTCTTGTGACTAGTTTTGGTTTTAAGTCTATTTTGTCAGTAGTCTTCCTATATGCTATTAATAAACATGCTGAAGAAGAAATCAAGGAAACAATATAATTTACAATTGCGTCAAAAGATAGCTCATACAAGATAAACTAGGGTTGGATGGGAGGGGAGGAGGTCCTCCCCCATCAGTGGACTTGGAGGGGGGCAGGGAGGAGATGAGGGAGGGATGGGGCGAGTGGGAGGGAATGAGGGAGGGGGCTATGCCTGGGATATAAAGTACATAACCTGTGATTAATATAAAAATAAATAAATTACATTTTAAAAAGATAGCTCATAATAAATTTAATAAAAAGTGAAAGAACTCTACAATAAAAGCTTTAAGATACTGCAAAAAGAAATTGAAAAAGTACTAAGAAGGTGAAAAGCCCTCCCATACTCATGAATCAGACATAATATTGTGAAACTGACTCTTTTAACCTAAGGAATCTACAGATTCATTGCAATATCAAACAAAAATATTCTGATTCCTTTTCACGGAAATAGAAAAAAATTAATTCATCTGAAAGCTCAGAAACCTTGGATAGCTACACAATCTTGAACAAACAAAATATGGTTAGAGGTATCACCTCATTTCAAGTTATGTTACAGATCCAAAATAACAAAACCATCGCACTACTGCCAGAAAACCAGACATATGTATCAATGGAATAGAATAGGTGACCAAGAGATAAATGCATGCAACTATAGTAATCTGAATTTTGACAAAAATGTGAAAATACATATTGGAGAAAAAACAGCCTATTTAACAAATGGTGCTGGGGAAAATAGATAACCACATAAAGAATACAAGCAGATTTTTATCTCCCACTCTGCACAAACATCAATTTCAAGTGAATCAAAGATCTTAACATGACACCGGAAACTCTGAAACTATTGGAGGAAAAAAACACGGAAAAAAAAAAAACTCAAGACACTGACATAGGGAAGGACTTTCTGAATAAGGAAATAAGGCCAACAACTGACAAATGAGATCTCATGGAATTACAAAGTTTCTACATAGCAAAGTAAACAAGTGACTAAAGTGACAATTCACCCAATGGAAGAAAACCTTTGCCATCAATACATCTATCAGAGGGCTAATATCTAGAATAGATAACTTTTAGCCACTAACAACCAAGAGAACTAGTAACTCAACCAAAAAATGGGTTAATGAACTGAGAATTCTCAAAAGATGAAGAATGAGCCAGCAGTGTCCTAAGGTAAGCACCCAGGTGTAAGGAACCACTCTACATGGTGGCAGAGGTGGTGAATGAGCTGGTGGGAAGCTACTGTGGACACTCATGTGCAGGGAACCACTCCATGAGGTGGAAGATGGATTTCCCATACCCTGAGAGGCAGAGTACATACCTGAAAGCTGTCAACCTATAAGGAAGCACAGTGCTATAGAAGACAGCTCTTTGCTAAATACAAAGTGCACACAGGCTTAATTTGTCCTACTGAACCTACCAGCTATCTCCCCTCTCTGAGCAAGTGGCTACCGAGGCCAATCTATAACACCCACTAAGATAAAATTGGGGCCAATATTTTCTCACTCGGTGTGTTGGGCCCTGGAATGAATGTTACTGTGGATAGCAGCTGAATCTTGGGAAAAGTTTGCTGATAGCCTGATCTCACAGAGAAAAATGACACCTCAACCCTAGTACAATGTCCTCTCCAGAACATTGCAAATGCCTCCAATGACAGAAGCAACTTGACTTGAATTTTGTAAAAGGATTACTGGGTTCTTGGACTTATTGGTAGATAGTCATTGTTGGACTAGCTGGACCATAGCCTGTAGGCCATTCTGATAGCGCCCCCTTCCCCAGCTCTGTCTCTCTCTCTTTTTGTGTGTGTGTGCGTGCGTGCATGTAGCCAATAGACTGTGGGTTGGAAATGCCCCATTCATTCTTTTAAATCAAATACAAAGTGATGATCATGTGACTAGGGATGACTTTCTTTGAGTTGAAGAAGGAGGATAAAGAGTTGAAGGTGTGTAGGAGATAATGCTGTTCCCTCCTAAACAGGTAGGTTTAAGAAAGTAAGAGTAGAGGCAGGTGTAGTGTGTAACATCTATAATCTCAGAAAGGCTGAGACAGAAGGACTACCATGAGTTTGAGGCCAGTATGGTCTACAATTTGAAACCTTGTCTCAGAGAAAGCCATTAAGAAAGGAATGGAGAGTGCACTTTCAGGCAAAGGTAAGAGATTCTGTCTTGTTAGACATGAGATAATGATGACATATTTAAGCAAATGTAATTGAGTAAAGAAAAACAAGCTAAGTAAATTAGTTCACTGGGCTGTCAAAACCCTAGAAACGGATGAGTTCCTCCCTAGCAAATGTGTAAAAGGAAACAGAAGTGCAGGAAACATTGTAATGGACCATATATAATCACAGAGAAACAATGAAGATAAATATATTAGGAATGACTGGCCCATGGTAAGAGACATCTAAAAAGAAAAGAAAAGCCAAATGTAACCGCTGTTTAGGAAGGGATTAACCAGTGTAAACCTTTGAAATCAAGATACTTCCAGAATAAAGGAAAAGATTCTTTAGTTGGAATAAAAAGAAATGTGTCAGGGAAAAGAAATATACCAAATAGCACACTTAATCCTCGTCTGTTCTTTGAAGATTGCACATTACCTGTTCGTAAGTTGTTGTAGCTTTTCTTCCCTGCTCTAGATCAAGTGCAGCTGCTACAAGTAAACACGTTTTCTGTGCAATCAGTAGTCCTTGATCAGAAGGACAATAGGGGACAGCTGATAAGAAATAACCAGAACATCAATGAATAGTGAGACTTCTGTCAGGTGAACACAATCAGAATGAAAATCAGCAACATCTTGTCTGAATGAAAAAATTCTGCTGGAAAACCACATGTTGCCATAAAAACGACACAGACTATCACACTGATTTACAGTTTTGATTTTATATTACTTTTCATTGTTTTTAACACCTTCGTGGAGGGAAAAAGCTTCTCTTCTTCAGTTTTCTTTCTCAATGTCAAGTACTGTCATTTGGCCCTGAATGCCTACCTAGCAATTTACTGCTTGGGTGATGCTGTCATTTATAGGTTATTTCCCCCCTGGGAAGTGGTTTTTTCCTTTGTACTGAGAAAAGCCCAAATCAGTACTTAAATTGTTATGCCTGAAAGGGACAATGTCAAATCCTGACAGGCATTAAGCATAACCTCCTCATTAAACTTTGTCCTCTAGTTTTAAGAAATACTCAGAGCTTTGTACTATAATAAAACTCTAGGCCACTTTGATTTCTACATATCAGTCTTATCCAAGCATTATCACAAATGTCAGAACTAAAATGGACTTATCTCATGTAATTAAAAATACATTTCTACATAAACTTGCAGACATTTTTTTTACTAGTATTGGTAATTGAGCCCCGGACCTATGCATACTAGACAAGTATTCAACCATTCAACTGTATCTCCAGTCCTCCAAAGACTTTTTAACCTCCCAAACACTTAGGGATAACAGCCCTGACCTCTACTGAATTAGCAACATTTTAAATTGTCCACTCTGTTTAGGTCTTGGGTTACTCAAGGTGAGGGAACTCTGCTCTTCACTTCATTCCAGCTCTAAAACTCTGCACATTTAATTTGTCTCAATGTGTCAGACCATGATAATTCTAAATGCAGATGAGGTATATTCTGTAACCTTCTGCTCCCATTCCCCCACCAGCACTTGAACCTCTTTCTAACGTTCTAATGCCTACTTTGGAGGCAATTAACTATTTTTAAATGCTTACAAGTGAAAATAATAATTTCACAAATTCTCTAGGAAAAAATAAGAAAGGAGGCTCAATGTTCTCATCTCCCATTTCAATCCTTGCTGCCCATAGGTATTTATACTACATGTCAACACACTTACTTGTATGACCTTCATAATGTGTTGGTAGCCGGTAACATTGGAGCATGCCCACTCTAAAGGTACACATGTTTGAATATAGGACTCTGAAAAACCAGATCCCTTCAAAGGCAAAGGAATAGATCTGTAATGGTAGGCTCTATAAGAAATATTTGGATGAGATTTACCTTCTAAGAAACGATGAAAAAGCTTTTCATTGTCTCTAGAGCCTTCTGATTGCAGAGCTAAGTTTCAAGCTGAAAGTTAACATGAAATAATACAATTATGAGACATCAGCTGTTTAGTCTGTATTACCATACTCTCTACTGTAAACATTTTTAATGCTAATATACTGGTGGGTGGTTCCTTCTTGGGATTAATTAAAATTAAAATTTAAAAGAATTAAGTCAATAAATTATTTGGTGATTGAAAAACATTGACTTTATGTTTGTGAAGAAACTTATTGCTAAAAACTTTAGCGATTCCTTTCATGTCTAATTGTCCATTCTAAGCCAATAGCACATAAGGTACTATTTAATTTTTATTTAAAGATTGAGACATACAGCTCTTCGACCCTCCCCCACACACACCCGGGAGGAGCAGTCTAGCTAGATCCCAGAAGAGGACATTGCAGCCAGCCCTGAAGAGACAAGATAAGCTAGGGTCAGATGGAAGAGGGTGAGGTTCTCCCCTATCAGTGGACTTTGATGGGGCAGGGAGAAGATGAGGGAGGGATGGGGAGAGTGGGAGGGAATGAAGGAGGGGGCTACGACTGGGATACAAAGTATATAACCTGTGATTAATATAAAAATAAATAAATTACATTAAAAAAAGATTGAGGCATACAAAAAGAATTCTCAATACTAAATCTGTCTATCTATCCAACTATCTATCTATCTGTAATAATAACAAATAAAAAAAGAGGCCATGAATTTGACAGGGAGAGAGATGTTTGTGGGGCAAAAGATAGGAGAGGCTGGAGGTAGAAAGGGGAGAGGTATATATAATTATTTTTGTTTTTATTTATTTTTAATATATTTTTTATTTATTACAGTTTATTTACTTTGTATCCCAGCTGTAGCCCCCACCCGCGTCCCCTCTCAATCCCGCCCTCCCTCCTTTCCTCATCTCCTCCCATACCCCTTCCCCAGGCCACTGATAGTGGAGGAACTCCTCCCCCTTCCATCTGACCCTAGCTATCAGGTCTCATCAGGACTGTTTTTCATAGTCTTCCTCTGTGGCCTGTTAAGGCTGCTCCCCCCTCAGGGGGAGGTGATCAAAGTGCTAGCCACTGAGTTCATGTCAGAGACAGGTTGCTAGGGAACCCACTTGGATACTGAGCTGCCATGGGCTACATCTGTGCAGGGATTCTAGGTTATCTCCATGAATAGTCCTTGGTTGTAGTATCAGTCTCAGAAAAGACCCCTGTGCTAAGATTTTTTGGTTCTGTTGCTCTTCTTGTAGAGCTCCAGACCCTTCCAGGTTTATCAATCTCCCCCTTCTTTCATAAGATTACCTGCACTCTGCCCAAAGTTTGAATATGAGTCTCAGCATCTGCTTTAATACCTTGCTGGGCAGAATCTTACAGAGGTCCTCTGTGGTAGGCTCCTCTCTTGTTCCTTGTTTTCACCTTCTTTGGATGTCTATCCCATTTGCCTTTCTGACTGAGGATTGAGCATCTTACTCAGGGTCCTCCTTCTTGCTTAGCTTCACCTGATTTTTGACAAAGATGCCAAAACCACACAATGGGAAAAAGATAGCTTCTTAAGCAAATGGTGTTAGTCTAACTGGATATTTACATGTAGAAAAATACAAATAGATCCATACTTATCATCCTCCACAAAACTAAAGTCCACAACACATGCTGGAGAGGATGTGGAGAAAGGGGAACCCTCCTCCATTGCTGGTGGGAATGTAAACTTGTATAACCTTTGGAAATCAATCTGACAATTAGGAATAGCACTTCCTCAAGATTCAGCTATACCAATCCTACACATATATCTAAAATATGCTTAAGTATACAACGGACATTTGCATGTTTGTAGCAGTTTTATTCGTAATAGCCAGAACCTGGAAACAACCCAAATGTCCCTCAACTGAGGAATGGATACAGAAATTAGGGTACATTTACCCAATGGAATACTTCTCAGCAATTAAAAACAAGGAAATCATGAAATTTGCAGACAAATGGGTGGGAAGTAGAAAAGATCATCCTGAGTAAGATATCCCAAAAATAGAAAGACATGCATGGTATATACTCACTAACAAGTGGATATTAGATGCATAATATAGGATAAACATACTAAAATCTGTACCCCTATAATTATATTTTAATTAAAAATACACAAAGAAGAGTCACCAAGTAGTAACTGAACTTCACCAACTCATCACCTGAAAGTGGTAAAAGGAACATAGAGTTTATCAGAATATATTAAACCAATGGTTAGAGAACGTCTAGAAGATTTCTAATCTTCTTCAGGTTAGTAGAAGCCAAAACTAGGCAAATCAATGTGAGTGAGAAAAATGCCTCAGTCTTTTCAAACCTTCAAAATGTCAGAGTCATTAAATTTTTCTGTATTTTAAAATGTTTATTTTCCCAATTTCTTAGAATTCACATTATTTATTACCTTTGCCTACGGTAAAACCTCAGGAAATTCCATAAAACAGGAAAAGGTTCATGTGGAATCACTCCAGTCTGTGATAGTGTTAATAATAGTTATTAACTACCTTCAAACTTTTAATATCATTTTATTAATTAAATCCCAGAATAGGAAAATAACATAATTCATAATTATGACACTTGATGAATTTTAATAAAATTAACAGATATCTATAGCAATAAAGATTTTGTCGGGGGGGGGGGGATCCAAGATGGCTGCCAGGAGAGGACACCATGTCTGAGGAGTAGGACAGCAGAAACAATGCAGCGACCAGGAGACTGAACTCTGGGACCTAAAACAGCAGCATTTGTGATTGCCAGGTGAGCAGAACTCCTATGATGAGGAAATCAAGTGGGAAAATCCTAGGGACACCCAGTTATTCCCCAGAAAAATCTCCAGGTGACCTGCGGTGCACAGCTCTGATCTGAACGAGCAGCCACGCTGGTCGCCGCAGACACAATAACAGACTGGGTCTCACAGCCTCTGGGCCAGACAGAGGAGGAACTGGGTACCGTTTTGACTGACCTGCACACTGCGGGTCCGCCAATAACCACATCAGTCCATGTGGGAGTCCATGGTCCAGACAGAGAAAGACCCGGCGGGCATACACCAGGTGCACACCACCTCAGTCCGTGTGTGTGTGTGTGTGTGTGTGTGTGTGTGTGTGTGTGTACACAAACCAAACTAAGAGGGCCTAGGAGACCATTTTGACTGGCCTGCACACTGCGGGGCGCACACTGCTCAGACCTGCCAGCAACCACCTCAGTCCGTGTGTGTGCGTGTGCGTGTGTGTGTGTGTGTGTCCATAGGCCAGTCTGGGAAAGACCTGGGTTCTGCTTCTACCTGCGGGCATTCAGCAGGTGCACACCAATCGCATCCACTGGGAACACCTCAGACTGAGAGGGCCTAGGGGACAGTTTTAACCAGCCTGTGCGCTCGGGTCCACCAGCAACCACCTCAGTCCCTGTGTGTGTGTGTGTGTGTGTGTGTGTGTTTGTATGTGTGTGTGTGTGTCCATGGGCCAGTCTGAGAAGGCCGTGAGCACCATTTCAGACAGGCCTGCATACAGTGGATACACACTGATCTCCAATGCCTGCAACCAATCCAGACCCACTGTGTGTGCCCCAAATATCATCTCAGACCGTGGTGCACAGCCCCTGGCCCTGAAGGGGGCGCCAAGTCTCCAGTCCAGTGGAGAGCCCTTAGCAGCAAGCCCAGGGCAGAGCACA
>JAQQSO010003481.1:0-13516 GCA_028658305.1 Pachyuromys duprasi
AAAAAAAATGGAAGAATCCTTTTAGTGTTCCTTAGATCACTATGGGAAATAGAAGCCTTGATTCTGCTATGAATGGAGGAAGCCTTCTTGAAATAGAACAGGTAGCAAATGAAGAGTTACCTTTGAGAAACAATAAAACCATTTGGATTTTTGATACTGTATTTAAGAGCTTTCCTTATTTTAGTTTTCAAATGGCTTAATTACCTTGCACTCCTTATTGTACAACTACCTAAAAATGAACCAGAACTTCAAGATCTTATTAATTCAAAATCTCAAAATTCTAGATCAGAATGACATGACACATAATAGACTTCATAACATATTTGTGACAAATCATCCAGATAGTGAAAATAGAACTAGAATATTAAGTCAGTCATATCTGGTATCAAATACCAGTACTGGTCAATAGAACTTTCCCTATTATAAAACCTAAAAGCCACGAGCTACATCTAGCTACAGAGTACATGGTACAAAACTAATAAATGAAGGAATTGAACCTGTAAGGCAACTTCAAAAGGTACAGGAGTTTCTGTTTTACTAGTGACTCCATTGTAAATTATATTTGCATTTCAAATTAAATGATTACATATAATTGGGAGGTATGCAATTGAACCACGTATCTCTATACTGTATACACTCCTGTTTATTATTGAATTGGTACTTTCAGAAAAATCTATAAATCTTTTTTATATTGTACAAATTTTTTTCTGAAGTAACTCATCATAATAATTCATATATGTGTAAAAATAGCCAATAATCATATCCTCAGTAATCACATGTAGCATCATATATAATAAGATTAGTTTTATAAGTAATGTAGATATAGTCATTGACAGAGGGATGAAGCAAAGTATTATGGGATTCTAAATTGCTTGCTTTTGCAGCTAACTAGTATTAGAATTAAGGAGTCCAGATTAACAGAGTAACAAAAACAAATTAAATTTATTCTATTGATGAAAATTCACTTGTGCACAAATATTACCAAAGTGTTTTTTTAGTCACATTTAGGCAGTGCAACTGGCTTCCCTTTATCCTCTTTTCAAATAAAAAAGCTATTAAACATTCAGAATATTTTACATGAGGAACACAAGGGATCACACAGTTTATGCAGGATAAGTATTACAGTAATTATAAATCTAGATCATTAGAGAGTACAAAAAAATCAAGCCCATGCTTGGATTGAAAACTAAACAAAAGTAATTTAAATAAACTATATATATATATTGGCTTTGGAAGGAATGGAAGGTTAACCATGACTAGGAATTAATATCAGTATATTAGCAGGCAAAGAACAAACACTGAATTAGGTCAATAAATGATGCCTGAATCCATACCTTTAGCCACTGTGAAAAAGAATAAAGCAGGATAGCCATTTTACTACCTCATCTGCTTTTGTGAATATCAACTCCTTTTACATTGAACTAAAACTCAAAAATGCATTGGCAGCTCCCACAAGTGAGATAGTCCAGGTATAATGTGAAGAATTTGAATTTCAGATTTTTCTGGAGGAGGAAAAGCTGGCAGGAGAAAATCCAGTGTGTCTACATAGATGTATCAAATGGAAATTTATCAGATATGGGATGTGAAAGACTATCCATGTTTCTAAAATTTTCCATTATTGCTGAAGCAAAAACAAAAGAGGTTGACAGAGCAAATTATTTGCTTCACCTAATAAAACAGTGCTCACCTTTGCACAGCGTCGTCACTCCCAGTTGTACCCATGTCGGGGGTCATTCCACAAAAGAGTGCAGGCTTGTTACTGCAATGTAAAGTGCATTGCTAGCAAAATGTCACTTCTTATATTCATGGATGACTTCAGCAAAGACCTGGAACCATTTGACAGAACAACTGAAACCAAAAATGTGCAGTTACAAATAGAATGATTCACATAAAATCTGAATCGAAAAGCTTCAAAAAAAAGGTAAAAAATAAAAATCAGTAACCCATTGTTATACTCATATGTGTTATAAAGTCAATTTTGTTTTCAGGCTATGGTTTTCACATATGACATTTTTTTCAGTTTTGCTGGGAGACATACCTGCTTCTAAACAAGAAACCAGGTACTGAAACAAAAATGGAATTTCAAAATAAAGTTCGTGGGAAGGAAAGATGGTATATGGACTAGTCAATTCCGTACAACTTATACCCTGATTACAACAGATTTATAATTTTCTCCCTCTTTATCTTATGAATATTTAGTCTGATTCTCACCATTATAAATCTAGTCATAAAAATAAACTGATACTTCTGTCCAAAATATCTTTACATAGGGAATACTTAAGAAATGGTTAAAATTACTATCAGGCTACATTAATTGGTCCTACACACACACATATACAATATACATTCAGCATAAATTGAGTTATATAATATGTAAAAATATCAATACCTGTACACTTGTACTTGGATATCTTTTTTGTTTTTAAATTTTTATTATTATCATTTATTACAATTTATTCAATATATATACCAGATGTATCCCCCCTCCCTCATCTCCTTCCAATCTTATCCTCTCTCCCTATTCTCCTCCTATGCCTCTCCCCTAGTCTACTAATAGATGAGGTCTTCCTCCCCTTCTGTTTGACCCTAGCCTTTCAGGTTTCATCAGAACAGGTTGCATTTCTTCCTCTGGGGCCTGGCAAGGCAGTACCCCCCAGGAGGAGGTGATCAGAAAACCTTTCACTAAGTTCATTCCAGAGAAACTCCCTCCTTCCCTAATTAGGGACCCAAATTGGAGACTGAGTCTATGGGCTACATCTAAACCGGGGTTGTAAGTCATCACCATGCATTGTCTTTGGTTGGAGTATCAGTCTCTGAAGGGCACCCAAGGCTCAGATTTTTGTTTTGTTTTGTTGCTTTTTGTTTTGTTTTGTTTTGTTTTGGCTCTGTTGGTCTCCTTTTTGAGCTCCTGTCCAATCCAGGTATTTCTATTTTCCCCTTCTTTCATCACTTTGCCCAAAGTTTCTCTATGAGTCTCAGCCTTTGCTTTGATACCTCAATCAGTAGAGTCTTTTAGAGGCTGTCTGTGGTAGGCTCCTGTCCTGTTCCTGCTTCCAGTGTCTATCACATTTGTCCTTCTGAATGAGGATTGAGCATCTTTCCTAGGGTCTTCCTTTTTATTTAGCTTCTTTAGGAGTAAAGATTTTAGCATGTTTATCCTATATTATATGATTAATATCTGCTATTTCTGTCATGAACTCAATGGCTGGTTTGTTGACCATCATCCCCCCCACACACACCAAGAGAGGAGCAGCCTAACTAGATCCCAGAAGAGGACATTGCAGCCAGCCCTGAAGAGACAGGATAAGCTAGGGTCAGATGGAAGGGGGGAGGTCCTCCCCTATCAGGGGACTTGGAGGGGGGCAGGGAGAAGATGAGGGAGGGATGGGGAGAGTAGTGGGAGGGAATAAGGAGGGGGGCTAAGGCTGGGATACAAAGTATATAACCTGTGATTAATATAAAAATAAATAAATTACTTAAAAAGATATCCACATATGAGTGAGTATATACCATGTGTGTCTTTCTGCTTCTAGGTTACCTCACTCAAGATGATCTTTTCTAGTTCCCACCATTTGCCTGCAAATTTTATGATTACCTTGCTTTTAATAGCTGAGTGTTATTCCCTTGTGTAAATGTACCAGTTTCTGTATCCATTCCTCTGCTGAGGGACATCTAGGTTGTTTCCAGATTCTGGATATTTCAAACAGAGCTGCTATAAACATGGTTGAGCAAAGGTCCAGAGAAACACTTAAATGTTCAACTTCCTTAGTCATCAGGGAAATGCAAATTAAAACAACCCTGAGATTTCATCTTACTCCTATCAGAATGGCTAAGACCAAAATCTCAAGTGACCACACATGCCAGAGAGGATGTGGAGAAAGAGAAACCTCCTCCATTGCTGGTGCAAATGTGAACTTGTACAACCACTCTGGAAATCAATCTGGACCTTTTTCAGAAAATTAAGAATATTGCTACCCCAAGATCAAGCTATACCACTCCTAGGCATATATCCAAAGTATTTAGATATCTTTTGCTAGCAATTTTCATATCATTTATTATTGGCTTTGTGCAGGACATAATAATTTGCCAATATATGAAAAATATTGGAGATTGAGGAGCATCCAAGATGGCAGCACCAATCACATGATCACACATTGTGTGTGAATAGCAGGCACAGCTGGCTACAGAACAAACCTTGGGCCCTAAAACATCTGCATCTGGGTCTACCAGTTAAGCGGAGACCCCTCAGTAAGGGAAACAAGTGGGTCTAACCTCAGGTCACCCAGCTAATCCCTGGAAAACTTCGAGGGTTCTTCCAAGTATGAGGTCTCAGAATATACCCACATGCCCGAGTCTGCTTACCAGGTTAAACAGCTCCAACCTTGGGCCTCCTGATTCCAGCAAGCCTTTGGGAACAGCCCCAGACACAACTCCATATCTCAACCCATCTTCCTAGGGAGACCTAACAGACCTCTAGGCTCACTGGTTCACCAAGATAGCTGTGCCCAGCAAGCACAGAGTCTGAGCACAGTGTCTGGGCAGCTGCAGCTCATTAACCTCAGAGCAAGAAAGTCATTGATGGGGCTGCTGCCTGCTGCCTCAGGGACTTTCAATGCTGAGAGCAGATCCCCTGTGCTCCATGAATTTCATTTATTCCACAGAATAATACATCTGAGGAAAGCCTCAAGCAATGCTCTGAGAACTACCTGCCAGTAAGAGACCACAATTACCAATCTAAGAAGAGCTTCTGCTGGAATATCCAGCTTCCTGCCCAGGGCTTTCCCCCAAACTCCCTTGGCCCTTGCCTTAGAACTCTAGCGAGCACCAGAAACTACCAGCCAAAGCAAGAGACAACAAGGTGGCTAAAGGCCAGCATGAAAACCCAATAACAAAAGCCAAAGCAACATGACATTTATAGAACCCAGTTATCCCAAGAGGCACAGCCCTGAATACAATACACAACTGAAACACAAGAAAATGACCTTAAATATGTGCTTATGAATATGATAAAATGATTCACGATCTGAAGATTTAAATGGAAACAACAACAAAAGCACAAACTGAGGAAATCCTTGAGAGAAGGTAGAGAAGAAAACAGGAACTACAGAGGTAAGCATTACCAACAGAAAGATGAAGAAAAGAATCTCAGGTGTACAGGACACAATGGAAAAATAGATAAATGTTAACATCTAAAAAATTTCTGACACAAAACATCCAAGATTTCAAGGACACAATGAAAAAAACAGAACTTAAGAATAATAGGAATAGAGAAAGAGAAGAATCCTGCCTCCAAGGACCAGAAAGCATTTTCAACAAAATCATAGAAAAAAAATTTTCCAATCTAAAAAAATAGTTGCCTATAAGCATAAAAGAGACCTACAAAATATCAATAAATTAGAGCAGAAAATAAAATCCTCCCACCACATAATAATCCAAACCTTAAATGTACAGAAAAAAGAAACAATATTAAAAGGTTTAAAAGAAAAAGGCCAAGTAGCATCTCATGGCAATCTTATCAGAATCACACCTGACTTTCCAGTAGAGACCCTAAAAGTCAGAAAGTCCTGGGGCAGATGCATTGCAAACCCTAAGAAACCAGAGATGTCTGTCTAGACTATAATACCTAGCAATACTTTCAATTTCTGTAGATGGAGAACACAAGATATTTCAAAACAGAACCAAATTTAAACAATATTCTTGGGCAAACCCAGCAGTACATATGATACTAGTGAAAACAAAAACAAAAACAAAACCTCTCACCCAAAGCTGTTAACCACACTACCATCTCACCGCCACACACACAAAAGCACAGGATATAATTAATTTCAATACAGCAAAACCAGAAGTAGACAAGCACACAAACACTCTACAATAACCAACATCAAAATAAAAGGAAATAGTCACTTGTCATTAATCTCTCTCAACATCAATGGACTCAAGTCTTCAATGAAAAGACACAGACTAACAGAGTGAATGCATAAACAGGACCCAAAATTCTGCTGAATACAAGAAACATACTTCAGCTACAAAAATAGAAATCATCTGAGAGTGAAAGTCTGGAAGAAGGTTTTCCAAGAAAATGGAACCAAGAAACAAGCTGGAGTAGCCATTCTAATATCTAATAAAATAAATTTTCAACAGAAATTAAACAAAAGAGATGATGAAGAATACTTCATACTCATCAAAGAAAAATTCCAGCAAGATGATATCTCAATTCTGAACTACTATGCCCCAAATATCAGAACAACCACATTTCTAAAGAAACATTAATGAAGTTTAAACCACACGTCAATGCCCATACAATAATAAAGGTTGGCTTCAACACTCCATTCCAACCAAAAGACTGGTCAGTGAAACCTAAACTAAACAAAGAAACAAAGACATTAAGAGATGTCATGAATCAAATGGACCTAACAGACATCTATAGAACTTTTCAACCCAACACAAAAGAATATATACCTTCTTCTCACACCTTACAGAACCGCTCCAAAATTGACCATATACAGGTCACAAAGCAAACCTCAAGATATACAAGAAGATTGAAATAATCACTTGTATCCTATCAGATTACCATGGACTAAAGCGGGACCTCAGCAATAACAGAAATAGCAAAAAGCCTACACACACATGGAAACTGAACAACACTTTAGTCAATGACAGCTGGATCAGAGAAGAAAGAAAAAAATTAAAGACTTCCTAAAATTTAATGAAAAGGAAGGCATAACATACCCAAACTTATCAGACACAATGAAAGCAGTGCTAAGAGGAAAGTTAACAGCACTAAGTTCCTTGATAAACAAGATTGGATACAAGCAACTTAATGGCACATCTGAATGCCCTGGGTGTGTGGGGTGGGGGTGGGGGCAAATAAGAAGCTGGCACAACCAAGAGAATTAAAAGGCTGGAAATAATCAAACTCAGGGCTGAAATCAATAAGTTACAAACAAAGAGAACAATTCAAACCATCAACAACAGAAACAACAAAAAAACCAAGAGCTCATTCTTTGAGAAAAACAAAAAGATACACAAACCCTTAGACAAACTAACCAAACAGTAGAGAGACACTATCCAAATTAACAAAATCAGAAATGAAAAAAGGGACAACAGACATTGGGGTAATCCAAAGAAACATTAGGTCTTACTTCAAAAATCTATATGCCACAACATTTGAAAATTTAAATAAAATGGGCAAATTTCTTGAAAAATTCCACGTACCAAAGTTGAATCAGTATCAGGTAAACAAATTAAATATTCCTATAACCTATAAGGTTATAGAAGTAGTCATCAAAAGTCTCCAAACCAAAAAATCCCAGGGCCAAATAGTTTCAATACAGAATTCTACCAGACCTCCAAAGAATAGCTAATACCAATTCTCTTCAAACTATTCTACAAAGTAAATATGGAAAGATCAAGCTCATTCTATGAGGCCACAGTCAGCTTGACATCTAAAACCTCACAGAGACCCCCTTCCCCCGCCAAAAGCACCCAACAGATTTTCAGATGAATCTCTGTTATGAACATTGTTGCAAAAAAAATCAATAAAATACTCGTAAACCATATCCAAGAACACATCAAAGATATCATTCACTATGACCAAGTCGGCTTCCTCCCTTCTATATCAAAAGGCAAACAGATGGGGAAAGAACTTAGGAAAACAAGAACCTTCACAATAGCTACAAAACATAAAGTACCTTGGTGTAATTCTAATCAAGCAAAAGAAAGACTTGTATGAAAAAACTTTCAAGTCACTGTAGGAAAAAAATTGAAAAAGAAGTCAGAAGATGAAAAGATCTTCCATGCTAATGAATGGGTAGGATCAACATAGTAAAAATGGCCATCCTACCAAAATATTTTACAAATTCAATGCAATACCAAACAAAATACCAAGAAAATTCTCTACAAGCCTAGAAAGAACAATTCTCAACTTCATACAGAAAAACAAAAACACAAAGTAAATTAAAAAATCCTGTATAATAAAATATCTTCTGAAGGTATCTCAAACTGTACAATAGAGCAGCAGTAATAAAACTTCATGGTACTGGCCTAGAAACAGATTGGTGGATCACTGAAATTGAATCAAAGACCCAGAAATAAACCCACACAAATATGGAAATTTGACAAATGACAATTTTTGATCGGGCAGCCAAAATCATACAAATGGAAAAAGATGGCATCTTCAATAAATGGTGCTCGTCTAACTAGACGTCTATGGTAGAGAAAATGCAAATAGATCCATATTTATCTCCCTGCACTAAACTAAAGTCTAAGTGGATCAAAGACCTCAACATAAAACCAGACCTAAATCTACTAGAAGAAAAATTGGGGAAGAACCTTGAACTCTTGGCACAGGAGACAGCTTTGTGAACAGAATACCAAGAGTTTATGCTCTAAGACCAACAATCCATAAATGGGACCTCATGTAGCTGAAAAGCTTCTGTAAGGCAAAGGACCCGTCAATAAAACAAAATGACTGCCTACAGACAGGGAAAAGATCTTCAGCAACCCTACATCTGACAGAGGGCTAATATCCAGAATATATAAAGAACTCAAGAAATTAGGCCCCAACAAACTAAATAATCCAATTACAAATAGGGGTATAGAACTAAACAGAGAATTCACAACAGAGGAATATCAAATGACAGAGAAGCACTTAAAGAAATGCTCACCATCCTTACTCATCAGCAAAATGCAAAATACTTTGAGATTCCATCTTCTACTTGTCAGAATGGCTAAGGTCAAAAATTCAAGTGAGAGCTTATGCTTGCAAAGTTGCAGAAAAGGGGAGCTCTCCTCCATTGCTGGTGGGAGTGAAAATTTGTACAACCACTTTGTAAATCAAGTATCCTCAGAAAATGGAGAACAGCTCTACCTCAAGACCCAGCTATACCACTCCTTGGCATATACCCAAAAGATGTTTCACCATACAATAGGAGCATTTGCTCACCTATGTTCATAAGAGCTTTCTTTGTAATAGCCAGAAACTAGAAACAACCCAGATGTCCCTCAACTGAAAAATGGATAAAGAAACTGTGTTGCATATACACAATGGAATACTATTCCACTATTAAAAACAAAGCCATCATAAAATTTGCAGGGAAATAGATGGGTCTAAATAACATCATCCTGAGTGAGGTAATCCAGACCTGGAAAGATACACTTGATATGTATCTACTTATAAGCAGATATTAGCTATAGAATACAGGATGGCCATACTGTGATTCTCAAGTAGAAAGAAGCTAAGTAATAAGGAAGACCCAAGAGAGGATGCTTAATCCTAATTTAGAAGGGCAAATAGAATAGACACTCGATGAGGTTTAAGAAAGAGAACAGGACAGCATGGCATCCTTCTTTAAATGTCCTCTGAGTAACTCCACCCATCAGAGGATGGATGCATATACTCATACTCGCAGCTAAACTTTGGGCAGAGCTCAGGGAGGCTAATGGAAGAGTGGTTGGAGATAAGAATCCAGAGTAGACTGGAACTCTACAAGAAGAACAGCAGAACTGACAAATCTGAGCCCATGGGGACCTAGAGATACTGATGTGCCAGCCAACAACCATGCATTGAGAGGACCCAGGCGCCTGCTCAGATGTAGCTGATAAGCAGCTTAGTCTCTATGTTGTTGTCCTAATAAGGGGACCACTGACTGTCCCTGACATTAACTCTGTTGCCTTCTTTTCAACCACTTCCTCTGTGTGAGGCATCCTTCCCAGGCTACAGAGAAAGAGGATGTAGCCAGTCCTAAAAAGACTTGATAGTCTGGGGTCACTTAGTAAGGGAGGTGATATCCCCCTTTCTGAGGGCTAAGGGACTGGGATAGAAGAAAAAGGGAGGATTAGGATTGGGATGTAAAATGAATAAACTAATAAAAAATAAATTAATTAAATGGAATATTGGAACCTTTTCTTGTAATATATTTCATTAAAAAGTTTAAGTAATTATACAACTTTCTACAAGTAAAAAAAAAATTGTTCTTTTTTTATGGCAGATTAACAACTCCACAAAGTTCACTTCATCAAATATTATTTGTCCATTCATCTGTCAACTGGCACCTAAGTAATCTCTTGAATTAGCTGTTGATAATAGCCATGTAGTAAACAGAGTTGGACACATACTTTATATTAGTAAAATGTATGTATGAACTAATTTAAAAAGCCCTGTGAGTCTTTTTTTACATGTGTTTAAGTAAATAAGTTTAAGTAAATCATGTTGCATAATGATTTGACATAGTCAAAAATTTGGTAAAGGCAAAAATCTGAAAGACTGAAACAAAAAAAAAAATCATAATGTTTTAAGCTGTTAAAAGCTCAAAAGGATGTAACTAGCAGAAAGTTTTATTCAATGTATACAACCATAAAATAAGATGCTCCTTTGATTACATAGAGTTCACAAGGCTTTAATACTATTGCTCTGGAATCAGCAATGATGTGCTTCCTGATTCCAACAATATAATTAGTATTAGTAGATGTAACAGTATGGAGACCATTTTAGAAAAAGCACAGCTGATCAAAACACAGCAGTTTAAAGCCCAGTTCCCACTGATACATCTACAACACAACTCCTTGACCTAAAGCTCAAATATCATCGTAGAACGGAGAGATATATAATAAGAGCCAGAGGAACAGAAAAATTATTATGAGATTGTGCCTCATTGAAATGTCAGAGACACTATACCTATGAAGTCTCAAAAACTTGGCTGCCTAAATACAAGCTGAACAAGCAAACATGTTAATGTGGAAGGTGGAAAGATCACCAGGCCTCAGCCACAGACAAAGTACTACAGGCAACTAAGTAATACTGAGAGCAGAAAAAATATTCTTCCTCAGAGAAGAGCATACACTTGGTTATCCAGTGCCAAATAGTCATCATATGCATATGATAAGCATATGCATATCAGTAACATATGGATTAATTTGGTTGTATTTATATATTTAGGAATAAACACACCTGCCACTTACATATAATATATATATTGTTATATATATCATATATGTAACAAAAATTGAAAAAAGGTGTCAAAATTTGAATGAAATCAATGAAAAAAATTATGTGTGAGAGGTTGGCAAGAGGCAAACAAAGGAGAGTAATGATGAAATTATAGTATAAAACATAAAGTAATAACACACAGAGACGCAATCACACAAACCTATGATCTTGCTTCATGACAAATGACTGTCTTCATCATAAATAGCCACTGATGAAATACTCTTAACAATATCAACACAAATATTTTTGATTCGTGTACTTCAAATGATCATGACAGCCTCAAAACACTATGACATAAGACCTCTGTGCTTTTTTGAGGCCCCTGTGCTCACCAACAACCTGACACTAATCTGAGAAGTAACAGTGCAGACAGGCACGTGCTCTAAATGGCAGTGACTGACTCTGAAGCACCCAGGGCTGTGTACCATTAATTATTGTCATTTTCCATATCACATAAGATAAAGAACCTTTCTAGACTAAATTAATTTGGTTACTTATATTAACCAAAATAACCTTAATATAATAAACTGAACAAATTTGGCTAGTTACATCAACTAAAATGGATATATATATATATATATATATATATATATATATATATATATATATATATATATATGCCCTGAAGGTCTTAGCATCTTACCTGTGTTCTTCAGAAAATTGACAGCATCATTGTATAATTTTCAGTAAAATGACAAAGGTGCAGAAACAATAAATGCAACAACTATTAACCAGAAATATTTTATGAGTTTCAAAAAAAGATTGAGAGCTGGAACCCACAAACCCAAAAGAAGGATACACAAGAAGACCTACAGAGTGAACTAACCTGGAACTATGGGGGTTCACAGAGACTGAACCATTAACCGAAGCGCAAGCATTAACCAGACCTAGACCGTCCAAAACACATGTAACAGATGTGCAGCAAGGTCATCATGTGGGTCTCCTAAAAACAGAAGTAGGAGTTATCTGACTGTGTTGTCTGCCTTTGGATTTTATTCCCCTAGCTTGGCTGTCTTGCCTGGACTCAGTGAGAGAGGATGTGTTGTGACCTGATGTACCAGGGTGGGTTAGTAACCCCTAGGGCCCCCCTTTCTCTGAGGGAGGGGTTGGGAGGAGGGAGATATGAGGGCAGGACTGGGAGGAAAAGGAAGAAGAGGCTAGGATCAGGATGTAAAGTGATTAAATAAATAAAAATTTAAAAATAAAAACAATGATAAGAAGTTGTCTTGGTCAGTAAATGATTTAATGAAATCTTAGTTTTCCAGACTCAAAAATATTTGTATACTTAAAATACTCCTATTTACTTCCTAGACAAGCACAGTTCACTGGTTATAAGCAAGTCTAGTAGATGCAAATTACTATTTTGAAGAGCAAAACAATTCAGTAAAAAATAAGCATTCATTCAGCAAATACAATTTATGAAACAAAGATTTGCATTTTAAATACCTAAAAAATTAGACTTGATTTCTCATGAAAATTTTATAATCTAGAAGATAACATAAAATATATAAGGATATTATAAAGACCTACCTTTTCAACTTCTATTTTAAAAGTAGTATTTTCGGGAGATCCAAGATGGCTACCACGAGAGAACACTGTGTCTGAGGAGTACGAGAGCAGAAACAACGCAGCGACCAGGAGACTGAACTCGGGGACCTAAAACGCCAGCATTGTGAGTGCCAGGTGAGCAGAACTCCTATGCTAAGAAAATCAAGTGGGAAAACCCTAGAGACACCCAGTTATTACCTGGAAAAATTTCCCGGTGACCAGAGGCACACAGCTCTGATCTGAACGAGCAGCCATGCTGGGTGCCCGCACCCACCATTATAGACTGGATCACACAGTCTCGCTGGCAGTCTCAGGAGGAACTGGGTGCCATTTTCACTGAACTGCACCCTAGGAGCGCACACTGCACCCGGGTTCTGCTTCAACCCGCCAGTGTGCGGCGGGCACAATACGATCATCGGAACCACTCCAGACTGAGTGGATTGGGGGACCCTTTTGACCAGTCCGCACATTGCAGGGGCAAGAGCCGAACGCTTCCGCCAGCAAAAACTCAGTCAGTGTGTAAGTCCCCCTGCATGTCTGGGAGGAACCCTTGTTCTGTCTCAACCCACGGCTGAGAGGATCCTGGGACTATCTTGACCAGACCTCACACTGAGGGCGAAAACTGCCAGCAAAAACCCCAGTTCAGGTGTCTGTCCACAGGCCAGACAGAGAAGACCTCTGGCACCATTTCAGACAGCCCTGCATACAGCCAATGCACACCAACCCAAACCCACTGTGTGTGCCCCAAATATCATCTCAGACCATGGTGCACCGCCCCTGGCACAGAAGGAGGTGCCAAATCTCCATTCCAGGGGAAAGCCCTTAACAGCAAGCCCAGGGCAGAGTCCACAGCCCCCAGCTGACATCTCAAACCTGGACACTCAGACTCTAGCACAGAATGAGGAGTAAAGACTCCAGACCAGAGGGGTGACCAGCCTGCAGTGCTCACAGCTTCTAGCACAGAGCACAAAGCTGGGCACA
>JAQQSO010003482.1:0-13516 GCA_028658305.1 Pachyuromys duprasi
TGGAGACCCACTCCACGGGTGCCAAGCATGGGGGCAGCCCACATAGCCTAAGACAGGCAGACCACCCAACCACATAGTGGACAGTGCTGGACCTGGGGGCAACATCGCATAGCCTAAGACAGGAGCTTCACCCTTTATGGATTGAGAGATGGGCAGATGTTGGGAACAAATAGGGCTTAGAATAAAAGGCTCCCCTCTCTGAGAATTGCTGACACCCGAAAACAACAGCCATGCAGTTGGAACCGGACATTCCAGAGATAAGGAAGCTCCCAGGTGGAACGACATTCCAAGATCACAAGCTGCCCAGGCGGAACCACTCCTCTCGCAGGAATTTTACCTCCCCCTCCCTGCTCCTTCCTTTCTCTGCTTTTAAAACTGGTACTTTTCATCCCATGAAACGAGACCTTGACAAGGAAACTGCTTGGTCTTCCTCCTTTCCTGCCCATTTTTCTTTCAGGCTTGGATCCCCTCGGACCCCATGAATAACTAGGTCCAACGGGTCGGGGCAAATAAAAAAGAATGTTTCAATAAGTTTGCCCAGTAATTAGCAGCAGGTATTAGAAAGTTATCTACATTATTAAAAAATAAAATATATCTTAATATAAATAAATAAACAAAACTCAAAGTCTGTTGGCCCTTGGTAACCTCAGCTGGTAGATCACAGTTATCTCAATGCATTCAAATTTCAAGCTATAGACTTTTTTTTTTTTAAATATAAAGTCTAGAGAAAATCAACAGCTGCTAGCAAAATTCTCTAACTGTAAGGCATGTGATATCCTGAACTTTATCTTTTGCACTCACCTGTGCTCACATACTCAATGAGCTGACAGCGCCTTTGTAACAACAGCAACAAGAACAAAAATGTATATAAATCATGTCTCTTGTTCAGGGGAACGAAATTTTAATAACCAAAAGTAATGAACTTTCTCAAATATGTCTATCTCAATAGAAGTTTATCTGACAGAGTAATATTAGTAAATCGGTGGCAGAGCATTCAAACATTGAAGTACAAAAGGCTTAAGACTTGACCATGTTTCATTAACTTGTTCAGAGAACAAAACTTTGAAAAAGACATAGTGAAAAGATGACAGGAAAAAAGAAGATATATGAAGGTAATCAGGAGAATGTATAGTTTCCTGGTTTTTCAAATAATATTTTACATAACAATGATATGAATATCTCTGAAAGTATTGCATGCATTTATATTAGAAATTGTTAAAGAAGAAAGAATTCTACAAACATATTAATTTCAGCAGCAGTATAAATGGGAGTGTAGGACTCAGCTTCATCTGCTCATAGCAAACTTAGGAATGCTTTTGAGAGACTTCCATTCAGTTCAAGCAGGTAATATTTTTTCCATTGTTTATTTTGATCTTATTAATTATACTTTATTCACTTTATATTCCCCTGTTGCCCTCCCCTCCTCTCCTTCCTATACCACCCTCCTTCCCCCTTTTCCACACATGCCCCTCACAAAGTCCACTGATAGGGGAGGTCTTCCTCTCCTTCCTTCTGATCCTAGTGTATCAGGTCTCATCAGGAGTAACTGCACTGTCTTCCTCTGTGGCCTGGTAAGGTTGCTCCCCCCTCAGAGGGAGGTAATCAAAGAACAGGCCAATCAGTTCGTGTCAGAGACAGTCCCTGTTCCCATTACTATGGAACCCATTTGGACATTGAACTGCCATCGACAACAGCTGTGCAGGCGTTCCAGATTATCTCCATTAATGGTCCTTGGTTGGAGTATAAGTCTCAGGGAAGACACCTGTGCTCAGATTTTTTTGTTCTGTTGCTCTCCTTGTGGAGCGTCTGTCCTCTCCAGATATTACTATTTCCCACATCTTTCATAAGATTCCATGCACTTTGCCCAACAGTTGGCCATAAGTCTTAGCATCTGTTTTGATAGTCTGCAGGGCAAAGCCTTTCAGAAGCCCTCTGTGGCAGGCTCCTGACTTGTTTCCTGTTTTCTCCTTCTTCTGATGTCCATCCTCTTTGCCTTTCTGTATGGGGTTTGAGCATTTAGCCGGAGTCCTCCTTCTTGTTTAGTTTCTTTAGGTGTATGGATTTTAGTAGGTGTATCCTATATTATATGTCTAATATCCACTTATGAGGGAATATATACCCTGTGTGTCTTTTTGCTTCTGGGATGCCTCACTCAGGATGATCTTTTCCAGGTCCCACCACTTATCTGCAAATTTCATGATTTCCTTGTTTTTTTTTGTTTTTTTTTTTTTTTTTTTTTTTTTTTTTATTGCTGAGTAATATTCCATTGAGTAGATATACCACAATTTCTGTATCCATTCCTCCATTGAGGGGCATCTGGGTTGTTTCCAGCTTCGGGCTATTACAAATAAAGCTGCTACACACATGGTAGAGCAAATGTCCATATTGTTACTTGAGCATCTTTTGGATGTATGCCAAGGAGTGGTATAGCTGGATCATGAGGAATCGCTGTTCCTAATTGTCTGAGAAACGGCCAGATTGATTTCCAAAGTGTTTGTACAAGTTTACATTCCCACCAGCAGAGTAGGAGGGTTCCCCTTTCTCCACAACTTCTCCAGCATGTGTTGTCACTTGAGTTTTTGATCTTAGCCATTCTGATGGGTGTAAGGTGAAATCTTAGGGTTGTTTTGATTTGCATTTCCCTGATGGCTAATGACATTAAGCATTTCTTTGTTTTGGGGCCATTCCATATTCCTCTGTTGATAATTCCCAGTTTAGCTCTGTACCCCATTTTTAAATTGAAATATTTGATATGATGCTGTTTAACTTCTTGAGTTCTTTATATATTCTGGATATTAGCCCTCTGTCAGATATACAGTTGGTGAAAATCCTTTCACAATCTGTAGGAAGTCATTTTGTTCTGACAACAGTGTCCTTTGCCTTACAGAAGCTTTTCAATTTCCTGAGGTCCGATTTATTGATCATTGCTCTTAGAGCCTGTGCTGTTGGTGTTCTGTTCAAGAAGTTGTGCCCTTAGAGTAAAGAGTAGTATATACGTAGGTATGTCTGTGGAGTTTTTATGACAGTGTCATACTTAGGTGTCTTACCATCAACATATGTGAGATTTGGATGGCTTCTTAAATCATCTTGTTCCAAAAATGTCAAAAATTGTTTTGTTTTTCAATAAATGAGATCCTTAGGTTCACTAGATATTACTTGAACTAATGAAGTAAAACTATAAGTTACATTTTTTGATAAGGGAGCTAAGGCATGGTTTTCAGTAAACATTTATAGTCTCATTTATGATATTCCAGATAAATACTTGTTTCTGTATAATAAAGCAATAAATTTTGGTATGCTTAGGCCTTAACTGTAACTCATTGTTTTCTTAACATTCTTATTTAAACATCTCTCTATAAAAGTAATTCTATCTCTACTTACAACTTTGTAACATTTTTTAAATCGTTCTGCAATTTTTCACTCTGCTGTGAAGAGAAATTTCAACCTGATCCCACTGAACAAGTTTCTTTCCTTTTAATTTCTCCTTTAATTTTCTTTGTATCTCAACCTGTTCTCAGTAAGACCGTAATAGGGTAAAATTAACATCTGTTTAACAATCTAGTATGCAAACATTAATCAAAAGAAAATCAAGATGGCTATGATAGTAAAAAATTAGTTTTAATATTAAAATATTATCAGAGATGTTAGCTAATTTCATAATCATAAATGTGTCAATTCATAAAGAAGATACAGTCAGTTTAAGTGGACATGACAGTACTCCATCTAAAAATACCAGAAGCCAAAAGTGAGAGGAATAATTCAAAAAGTGGACAAATTTATAACCATAATCAGGAAAATTCATGATGCTATCACTATTAAACCAAACTTAATTAGTAGATATTGTAAAAACATTTAGTCATTCATATTGACCTAATTAATTTTTCTATATATTCTACATATTATTCTAACTTATCTCAATTTAAAAATTTCAAGAAATACTTCCCAAGGTAGACCATCTTAGTTACAATATTATTTGATTCAATTCATTTTAAATAATTCAAAATTTTTTTTTATTTCTTGATCATAAGACAATAAATTTTTAATTTAAGTATTTTCATTTTTTAGCTTATATGAAAACATATAAATGACATATGTTTGCTTATATCATTTAAGCAAACATTATACCTTTTCCATGAGAATTAAAAGAAATTACTGGACAACAAGAAAAATAATGAAATTACATTTGACAAGTGTTAGTATTATATAAACTTGAGACAAAGAAGCTTGGGCAACAGTGGTTAGTACAATCTCAAAAGCATGTGAAGAAGCAGTCTCTTCTCCAGAAACCTGACCTCTCTACTCAGACAGATCTCTCACATTTTCCCTGTTATCTAACCCAGTGAGTCTCTCCGACCTGCCATCCATGAATCCTTTCCAACCTGTAACATTTAACTAGGGTCAAATGTCAAAAGCACCAGTTTCGTCAAACCATCCATTTTCTAGGCTTCTTCCAGGACTCTGCTACGCATCATCCCGCTGACAGTCCATTCGTACACCACCTTCAGCCTTCCCACCCAGACAGGTTAACATCTATACTCTAGACTTGAAGTAGGAAGCTCATTGTATACACCAGTCGATCCCCCTGTCCCTTTAAGTTCTGCCCAATCAATTTCTGACCTCTGGATGTAAGTAACAGCACTTCCTAAATTCTATTAAAACATGTTTTGTTCATAGTTCAGACTTAGAACTAATAAAACAAGTCTATCTGTCCATATCTCATTATGAAAAAAATCTCACAATATGAAACAATATGAAAGTTCACACCATAATCTTCCCTCAGAAATATCTACCAGTCATGTAAAAATATTTTTCATAATAATTATCCAGATGAAGCCCAAGACCCATATTTAAAAGAATTCTCATAAACATCATCAAAGAACTAAGAAAGGTTAGTGAAGACACAAAGAAACAGCTCACAAAATTAGAACCATGTTTAAAGAGAATGAACACTTGAGTGATTCCAAAGACAAACACATAGCCTTAAATGCCTATAAAAGCAAAAACTAAACAAAACAAAACAGAAACAAACCAAAAGAAAGAAAACAGAACACAAGCAATTCTTAACCATATAACTCAATAATTGGGAAAAACAAGAGCAAACCAAATACAAGACCAGTCAATAGGAAGAAATAATAATAAAAAATACAGCATAAGTCAATGAAATAACAATGAAAACAATACAAATATTCAGTGAATCTAAGAGCTTCTTCTTTCAGAAGATAAATAAGATCGACAGAGCCTTAACACAACTAACTGTAGCAAAAAGAGGATTCAGATTAACAGAATCAAAAATGAAAAGCAAAATATTACAACAGACAACAAAACAATTCAACAATATATACTCCAATGTGCTTGGGGAATAACCACAAAGCCTCAACCCAACAAAAAGAACTATAAACTAAGCAACTAAGAAATACTGATAATAAAAGAAATAGTATTCTCTGGGGAAGAACACACCAATACCAAATGATCAGTCCTGAAAATAAAGAAACAAGTAATATGATGAACAACTAATAGAATGAACAAGTTATATCTTTGTATACATATACAAAATAATAAAGCAACATTGAAAAAAGAGGACAAAAACAGGAAAGAGATCAGAAGAAGTTTGCAGAAAAGTCTAGAGAAAAAAAGGAGAGAAATGATATAATTATAATATCAAAATTAGAACTATAATTTAAAAATGCCAAAAAATTAAAACATAGGAAGAATTCCAATTCCTCGGGATACTAATGGTTTTCAGTGAAAATAGCAATCATTCCATTACTTTGTTATGGTGAGAGGGTAAAATCTCATCCTTTCTACCATCTCCTCATAGAGTCCTTATATGGACCACAGACCACATTGACACTATATAAATTAACATAAATGAAAACCATGAACCATTTTAATTGAGTGCCCAGACACAGGAGTTCCATAAAACTTGATGCTCTTGAGAAACAGTAAGGAACAGGGTGGGGGAGGGGGATTAGGATAAAGGCACAAAAAATTGGAAATATTAAAAGTATTAAGTTATCTAAATTCTTATGGAATAAAGACAAAATGATTTACGTAAAAGTTAGCATAAAAGCAAAATAAAGGAAATGAAAAATAATGCTGACCAGAGTTGGTTATTAGGCAATAATTACAGGCAGAACATATGCAGAATCAATCAATTAATCATTCTCTCTTTCTCTTCTCCTCCTCTCCTCTCCTTTCTCCTCTTTCCCATCTGTGTCTTGCTCTCTTTTCTACTAGAGTTCTCTCCTTCCTCTCTTTCTTCCCTTTGTAAGGATGAAAAATTTTAACTTGGTCCTAACCATAGGAACTGACCATGGGAACTGAGACTTGTGAGCTTTAATCATTACCAAACCCGGATCTGATACAAAACTTTTCTAAGAGATACCCTTCTGTAGCTATGGATACAATCTCTAACTGTCCCCAAGTCAGCACACCTGAGTGCAGCCAATCACAGACTGCCCCGTTAGAAAAGTCCCTTACCCCTAGACCCCCTCCTGTTTTGTGGTTTTTGCCTTTATAAACTCTGTGATTCCGTTGCTGGGTGCTCTGTACCACCCCCTTGCGTGGGAGCTGTGTGCAGAGCCCTGACATGCCGGCTACTAATTAAACCTCTTGCTGTTTGTATCAAGAGTTCTATTTTTATGGGTTATTGAGGTTTGGCTTCCTGAGGAGCGGAGGGTCTCCCCACCTCGGGAGTCCAACACCCTTAATCTGCCCTCTCTTCCATTTTCCCATTTCCCTCTGCCTTCTCTTCTGAATAAACCTTGAAGTTTTACAAGATTTTTCTGAATTAGGAGTTATGTCATGGTGAAAGCTCATTTTGTATATTTCCACCATTGACTCGTACTATAGGTATGCAATTTTAATGGTGTTGTGAATCTATGTTATAAATTAAGAAACAAGAATTACTTCTGAGAGAAGCTGTTTAGCAAATCAAGATAAAATAGAACTTCCCCAGATTTCACCATCCCAATCTATTTCTCCCTATGAATTTCTATGTGGTAGTATTAAGAATCACTTGCAAATCAAAACCTTTACGTAGAATGGTCTGCATTTTTTATAGTTTTAGTCATATACTTCCAGTTACTATTAGCAGTTACGTTGAACTATGCTTAAAAATATACCTTAAGCCATACCTCCTAAAGAGTGCCAGGAAAATATATCATGTTTACCTCCTCCAAATATTGATCACAAACCTTTCGTTCTTTTTCTCATGTATTTGTGGACACAGTTGTGTCACAATGTTAAACAAAAAGCGGCATTCAGTTCCACTGACTTTGATTGGGAGACTGTTCCATGTGTTTTTCTGTTTAATTTTTTCATGAAATAAAATGACTTTGAATCTACCTATTCCAAACATAACTAGACATTTTATGGCAGAACATAGGCTTTAACATAGCCCACTAAAGCCTGGCTCTGTCACTTCTCTCCAACATGTTGTTTAAAGAGAAGAGTAATGATGAAAAGCAGAGAGACGACTTATTCAACGTGACCACTTTAAAAGAGGAGTGTGGTGAGCACGAATATGTTTTGAAGGCATTAAACAAAGGAAAAATTAGAATTAGGAGGCAGATGAATGTGTGTGTGTGTGTGTGTAAGTTGAACGGTATATTAAATCTAAATTTGAAACACAGTCTTAAGAAACCCTTACTACTTTCATGTCTGAGGCACCAATATGCTTTCTTCAAGATCACTTCTGAAGTGTTAGAGTTCACTGTCATTGACAATTGTCTTCATTGGGGCAGGGATCTGTCTTTGAGGCTGAATTTCTCTAGAATCAATAATGACTGGAAGTTGAGGACAGTGGCTTATTTCTGACTTCATCTGAACCAGGGGAGACAGACACCCAATGTGAAGACTGAGATGGTAGGCTTTCTGTTATGTAAGTGGCTTAAATGAGGAATCATATTATATTATTATAGAAAAAAATTCAGCATCTACAAGGCTGTTTCTGAAATTGTCTTATTCATTCATACATGTGTTGCCATGTTAAAAAAAAAAAGACTATGGATTTTATTTTCTTTTGCCTGTTGTTCTTTGTATAAAAATAGCCCCCATAGTTCCATAGGAGCACTGTTAGGAGATGTGGCCTTCTTAGAGTAGGAGTGGTGTTGTTGGAGAAAGTGTGTCACTTGACATTTGCTGCTGCCTGTGGGTCCAGATGTAGAGCTCTTAGCTACTTCTCCAGCACTGTGTCTGCCTGCATGCTCCCCACCATGAGGATAGATAATTGGCTAAACAAACCTCTGAAACTGTAAGTCAGCCCCAACTAAAAAACCTGTTTCTGCTTTCTTTGGTCTCATATTCTGGTATAATTGAGATTCAGAATCTCTACCAGCATCATCATTATGTATATAATTAATGTTCCAGCATTTATCCATTGGATTGTTAATTAAATCATGCAATTATTCTTTACTATTTTAGATTTCACAATTGGATCTTAATATGCATACCTTTGATCACACACCACAGATTGACCTAATCAGTCACTAAATGATGTTTGCCAGGTTAATCATTTCCAAAGCAATGCAACAAACCCCATGTCCCCAGACAGCAGTTCACATGGTGACAAGCGATATATTTTTTGGCAAAAATCATGCTCTCCTTTCTCCAGTTGGGATGAACAGCAATTCAGGGCCTCAGCTTAATGTCTGCAATGATGCCTCCCGATGAGTGAGAGCTTTTCTCAGCATGAATCTTATTAGCATTTTTCTCTGCTTGGCAATAAGCAACTCCACACTCCCCATAGCCTCACCCCTCTCTGCCCCCAGCAGAAAGCTGATTTCTTTAAAGAAAGAAGCATTCTCTACAGACTGAACAAAACCGCTTTTTTTTTTTTTAAGCTTGCCCTACTGGAGGCAGGTGAAAGGCAGCTGCACCAGAGACTACCTCCATGGGTTCTTTGCATTAATATGTAAAGCAATAATCTGTAAGTAGTACCTTTTGACAAACAACAAGTGGCTTTTCATTCTGAAAGAAGTAGTATCTTATTGTGAATCAAAGGTACCCCATGGTTCTGCCATCACTTCTCTGAACCCCCTACCAGCCCAGGGGATATAGATATATGCACCTACTCTAGCAGCCAGCTTCTCCTCAGCAACGCCTTGCATGCTTAAATTGAACTTCAATGGTCCGGCAAGTTGCTTCATTGGCGTGCACTTTCCTTGCCCTCTAAAATCACAGGGGGCTTTTGAAGAGAAAAGACAAGCTTCCTAATCAGAGAAAAGAAACCATAATATGGAATTATTTCACTGGAATAAGCACACACAATGCAGATGTTTTTTTCCACAAGTTCATCGTTACTACCCAAAACCATGTGCACTGGATTGAAATAATAAACATGAAATTTAGTTACAAAACAAATTTTAATAAATAAGAAATCCTTGCCTAGCTGTTTAATTATATCTAGTTTAATATGACAGGAATTTTACAAGATGGAGTATTCATATCCAAAGACCAAAATACAGGCCATTTCCACTTTACCATAGTAATAAACATCTTGTTAGCATACATGAAGTAGGTAGAACAAGATGAAATAAACTGATATTTCCATCAGGCATGAAGCCAGCCCAGAAGAACCAAAAAAAGGAGACCCTGAGCCAACATTTTCTATTTAACCCTGTTCTTAAACTGCAAGTGTCATAGATATGTGGGCTGTACACCCTTCAGATAGAACAAATTACCAGGAGGAGTCCACTGCAACAAGCATTTCCATATGGAGCTGTACGATCACTTCTAACTTCAAGTACAGTTTTATCGTGTTCAGAATTGAAGCAAAATCTTCACACATGCTAGGCAAAGGCTATAACTCACTACATTTCTGTTCTCTAAGTTTATTTTTTAATAAAATATGTATTGTCTTCATCCTTATTTTTTTGTTATGAGTTATTACAAGGCTGTATAAAGAAGACAATAAAACATACCAGAGTGTAAAGAAAACATAAAAGGCATAAATTTCTATTAAATATGACATAAACCAAAAGGAAGATCTATATATATTAATGTTATAAATGTTATTAGATTACTGACCATGTATTATGACATGATACATAAAAATCTTCTAGAACTTCTTAGTCTCTCTCTATTATCTTCTTAAAATACCCATTACAAAGCATTCAGAAGAGTTAGGTGGTTACATCATCTTAATTTTTTATTAATAAAATAGTGACCAATTTATAAAGAAAAAAAAATGCTATTGGCTCACAATTCCTCTTACTGCGTTGCCTTGTTCAGCCTTAGTGTGAAGGGAGATGCTTAGTCTTAGTGGAACATAATATATCATGTTTGGTTATTATTCTTGGGAGGCCTGCCCTTTTCTCAAGGAAAAGGAAGGAGGGAAAGGAAAGATCTGAGGAAGAAGAGAAGTTGGGAGCGGGGGTGGAAGCGAAGTAAAGCATGTAGGGGAAACTTGTATGAACATAATATATAAGAAAAGACTACTTTTAAATGTGTGCCAGAAATAAACGGATAAATCTGTTACCTAAGATTATGAAATTGATTATATTAGAATTAAACTATCTTGGGCTTTATGTTTAATGTATAAAATAGAGAATTTGAAAAAGTCTATTTAAATTTTACCCAATGAGGTTTCAAATTTCTTCTTCTAAATGAAGAAACAGAACTTCTAACATTTAACTAGAGTTTATTTCATGATCATTCAAGTGACGTTTATTCAAATAAAACTGCATAGAATATCTAATGTGTACTTAAGAATTCTCCAATTGTTAAGGTCCAGAATAAGCTGAAAGAGGGATCTCAAACTCGAGTAGCAAGCAAGCAAGCAACAAAGGACATTTATTCTGCAGAAGTCCAGCATCCTGGGGTCACCGCCATTACAACATGTGGACAACCCTGAGGGGTGCTGAAGATCCCTTATAAAGCCAGAGAGGGGAATCCTACTGTGGCTATGTCACCTCGACTGATATTGGCTGGTGACCATGGATGCTATGTGGTTTTGCTCAGGACTTATGTGCTTTTCAAAGTGGTAGTCAAAAAAATCTTATTTTCCTCTGGACAGATATCTTGGCTGTTTCCTACTGGTTGCCCCTTCTGTTTGTTTGTTTGTTTGTTTTGTTTTGTTTTTTCTTTTTCCTGCAGCTCTTAGGCTTGTTCCGTCTAGCAAGAAAGTGAGGCCTGTCATGGAGTTGCTCAGGATTATTTAACCAGGCTCTCTCAAAATATGTTAGATTGAATTTAACAATATTAAGTTGGTGATGGATGGTTTTTAAATTTCCGTGTCTATGCTGTAGGGGAAAATTTAAGTTATAATTTCATTCTATTTTTGCAATAAAATGTTTCCCTAGTTTTTGTCACCTTAAAAAATTTGGAAATGGAAAAACAATGTAATTATTAAATCATCCTATTCAAATAAAATCTTAGAAAGTTAAATTATTTTATTTTCTTATTTGTAGAAAAGTAACAATTTATAATGAATAGAAAATAGATGAGCTCACAGTTCTAGAGCCTTGGAAATAAAATATCAAATGATATAAATTCTATAAAGAAATTCTTACTGTATTAAATCATGGCAGAAATACCAGAGAAATGACAATGTGAGGATCAATTTCTCTCTCTCTTTCTCTTTCCTTCTTTCTACTTTTATTATTTTACATCCCAATTGCAGCCCCATCTCTTTGCCCTCCAGGTCCTACTCTCCCTCCCACTTCCTCCTATCCCCCCTTCAGTACTCCTCAGGAAAGGGGAACAACCCACAGGAGCACATTAAATCACAACAGGACTGAGCAAGACCTCTTCCTCTGTGGCCCAGCAAGGCAGCCCCTTCAAGGGGAAGTGATTGAAAAGCAGACAACAGAGTCCATGTCAGAGGGAGTCCCTACTCCCCTTACTAGGGAAGTCACATGAAGCCTGACCTGCCCATTGGCTAAATCTGTGTAGGGGAACTAGGTCTAGTCCATGCGTGGTCCTTAGTGTTCTGGAAGCCACCTTGGGCCCTGATTAGCTTTCTTGTGGAACTCCCATCTCCTCCATTCTTTCCTTCTCACCCCTCGCCCACAAGACTCTGTGGGTTCTGCCCACTGTTTTGCAAATATCTTATAGACAGACCTGACTTTTACTCTTGCATAATAAACTTGTTTTCATGATGGTGATATTTCTTCTTTCATGCTGTAAGAGCTTTTGTGACATACCACCTGTTTATTATTGTTTTAGAAGATTTTACATATTTTTATTTAATGTGTTGTATATTTTCCTTTCATGCATATCTGTGCATCATTGGCATACACTATTTGCAGAGGCCAGAAGAGGGCATCAGATTGCCTACAAATAGAGTTAACAACTATCATCAGCTGCTATGGGCTTCCTGGGAACCAAACCAGGCTTGTGTGAAGGGCAGCAAGTGAACAGAATCTCTGGAATGACTATAAAACCTTCCTCATCATCCCTTAAAAATCCGACCTTTAAACATTGTTGGATTGAGGTCTACGTAGCTCAAAATCTTTGGAAAATACATTTAATATCTTTTCCTTTATTATTATTATTATCATCATGTATTACAATTTATTAAACTTGTATCCCACCTGTGGCTTCCTCCCTCATGTCCTCCCAAGCCCAACCTACCTCCCTTTTCTTTCCTTATGTCCCTCCCCTAGTCCATTGATAGGAGAGGTCCTCCTCCCCTTCTGTTTGACCCTAGCCTATCAGATCTCATCAGGACTGTTTGGCTTGTCTTTTTCTGTGGCCTGGCAAGGCTGCATCCCTCAGGGGAAGGTGATCATAGTGCCTGACATTGAGTTCATGCCAAAGAAAGTCAGTTCCCCTAATTAGGGACTCCACTTGGAGACTGAGTCTATGGGCTACAATGGAGCCTACATTTAGGCCCTCTGTATGCATTGTCCTTGGTTGGGGAATCATTCTCTTCAGGGACCCTGAGCCTCAGTTTTTATGGCTCTGTTGGTCTCTGTCTCCTCCAGGATTTTCTATCTCCCCTTCTTTCCTAAGATTCTCTGTACTCTGCTCAAAGTTTGGCTATGAGTCTCATCCTTTCTTTGATACCTCAATCAGTAGTTTTTCAGAGGCCTTCTGTGGTAGGCTCCTATCCTATTCTCTGTCTTCTCCTGCTTCTGATGTCTATCATGTTTGTCCTAGGAATATAAATAAAATATGCTCAAGTATACAACAAAGACATTTGCTCAACCATTTTTATAGCAACCCTATTTTTTTTCCTTTTTTAAAAAATGTAATTTATTTATTTTTATATCAATCACAGGTTAGGTACTTCGCATTCCAGGCATAGCCCCCTTCCTCATTCCCTCCCACTCTTCCCATCCCTCCCTCATCTCCTTCCCGCCCCCTCCAAGTCCACCAACTGGGGAGTACTTCCTCCCCTTCCATCCGACCCCAGATCATCTTGTTTCCTCAGGGCTGGCTGTAATGTCCTCCCCTGGGATCTAGCCAGGCTGTTACTCCCTGGTGTGTATGGGGGAGGGTCAAAGAGCCAGCCATCGAGTTTATGACAGAAACAGTCCCTGTTCCCCTTACTAGGGTCTTCAGTTGGACA
>JAQQSO010003483.1:0-13515 GCA_028658305.1 Pachyuromys duprasi
ACAATATTCACTTAAAGCAGAATAGAACAATTATTTGTGATGTCAGTATCCACTTTGTATTTGAAAATCTAGGTTGAATTCTATTCTACTCAAAGTCGGTGAAAAATGGTACATGACAAAAGATAAATAGTCTGAATATTGGTAACTACATATATCATAACTCTGAGTTGTTTTATAAGTTTAAACACTTCCTTAAAACTATCAGATTATTACAACTGAAATATTGGCACATACAATTTTATTTTGTTTTTGCTTTACAATTTATTGGCCTCAGACAGCTCTGAATTTCTGCTCACAGCATAAAACCCGGAGTTACTAGCATTTGCTTTATAATAAATAAAACATCTTAAGACACAACAGTTAAAATTGTAGGATGCTATCACAAGTTATTATGTATCTTTCTAATAGACACCTTAAAATTTCCCTATGAGTATCACTTAACATTCAGCAACTGTGAATTGCTCCACTGAGAAATTCAAATAATATCACATTTACTTTCTTGCCTCTGCTAGATTGAATTAATCTTTAGTGCCAACTTATGTGATCAATATCACTCATTTGAAAGATTATTCCTTCACATCATTGTTTTATTCCTTCACATTATTGTTTTAAAATCATGGTTTACTGAGAACTGTATAAATCATTCTTGGTATGTCTACTTGAAACACTTAATACAAAATAAATTGGGGCATCTACAACATTCACAGCATTCTCAACATGAGAGAAACTAAACATGTAAGGTTCACCAGAGTTAGGAGAGCAGTTACTGATGACGTCTACTATCTATAGGTTCAACATGGAAAATTTGGAGCTTGCTTACTCTCTTCCATTGCAAGAGTTACCTTCAACTCATGTACATCATGCATTTTTATTTCATGCAAGTCTTTTTCTGTGATGTAGCTTAATCTGGAGGAATTCTAGTAAGAGGATCCTGACATTTCATTTCCAACCCTCCATACAGAAGAGTATAGAATGATGCAGAAATAAGGCAAGCTAACATCCAGGACAGTACCATAATCCAAAGGAAAGCCAACATTTAAGAATAGCTAATCTGGAGTTTGACAAGATGTTACCCAAAGAAAAGCTTCTTTATTTCAATTTCTTCCTGCAGTAAGCCATATCATCTTGATCTACAATTTTCATGATTATTATACATTCTGGACTACTTGTTATTGCAGCAAACCTCTTCCATTTACAGTCAAATTTTCACCAGTTTGGAAACCCTGGCCCAGGTTTTTCCTAGCTGAGCAATATCATTCCAGTAAGACCACCTTTTCCAAAATCGTCTCTTTGCTATGCTTGAGAGTTTTTCCATCTAGCAAGATACATGACCTGTGAGGTTAAGCTCCACACTTATTAGTTTCTTTCTTCTCCTTTTGTACTAGAAAGGGATAGTGTCACACTCCACACCTACTGTCTAATAGAAATACTCCACTGCTTTCCTTACGTCCCAAACTTGAAGTAACAACTAATACAGTATTTTTAATTTATTAATTTTTATTTTATGTATATATGAATGTTTTCCTGCACATGTGTGTGTGTGTGTGCGCGCGCGCGCGCACGCACTATGTGTACACAATGTCCTTGAAGACAAAAAGAAGGTGTCAGAAACTGAAAGGAGTTAGAAGTGGTTGTTAACCATGACATGGGTACTGGGAAACATACCCAGGTACTCATCAAAAGATCAAGTGTTCTTAACTGTTGAACCATTTCTCCAGCCACTCTTGTTTCCTGGTTTCTGTTTTATTTTAATTTTTTTCTTGTTATCTGTAATAATTTGAATTACAAAAAGTTTTGTTAGGAGTCACTTTTATACAATGAAGCTTCATTGCATCCATGGGCTTCTCAACACAAAAGTTTGTTTTAAGGTAGATTTATATTTCCAGCCACATGAAAACATTTCCTTTAAATCTCATTAGGCTCCTGTACAGGATAAATGACTCTCAGATCTAAGATAAAAGCCCAGTTGGCCTCCTGGTGGATTTAAAAAAAAAACAGCTTTTGTTCCTTCACAATGAATCTTCAGCAGCTTGAACACTATGCCATTTTTTCTGTTGGTTACCCCTTCACATCAAATTTACAAGAAATCAGCCTGCCATACTTTCTAAGGGATTATCTTTTCCTATGGGTACGAAGTAAAAAATATTCCTCTCAGAAGGCCACTGTAGATGAAGGGCTGTTCTTATTATCACAGAACTAAGCTATCTTCAAGTGAGGATGTATAGCCTGCATTTAAATGACTCTTTCCTGAGTTATTATTATGACTGTAACCTCATGAGAACCTATTCAAGTCAAAACCTCAAGAACTAATAGCACACAATCACAATCACTCTGTATTTGTGTCTTCTACATCCTTGGATTCAAAAAACTGCAAACTAAAAATATTTGTAAAAATATTGCACCCGCAATAGAAATGTATGATGTATGATGCAATATTGCAAATATTTGCATATAATTTACTCAGTTATTAGACAGCATAAAAATCTAAAAATAAAGTTTACTGGAGGTTGTGCCTAAGATGTAAGTACAGTGCCATTTTACGTAAAGGACTTGGGAACTGTGTGAATTTTGCTATGTAGGACAGGTTCTGGAATGAATGTCCCATAGATACCAGGAGAAGGATATATTTTTCTCAATCTACTAAAGCCTGTATGGTTTACAGGCTTATATGTGTGTGTGTGTGTGTATATATATATATATATATATATATATATATATATATATAAATATATATAAATATATATAAATATATATATATATATATATAAGCTTTGTTGAGTTGCAGCTAAGCTTGGATATGAGTATTAAGTAGGGCTAGATGTGGAAGGAAAGGAAAGAGAAAGAAAATGAACTATATATTATCTATTTTTTAACCTGGGAGTAGAAAATTAACATAACTGGTTAATTTGAGGTTTTATATATGTTATCACACCCACCTGCATTGGTGTGAGGGTGTTATATGCCACATTAAACATATATATTATGCTCATATAAAATTAAAAATAAATTCAATACAAACCTGCTATCAGTCAACTTGGAGGCATGAGAAAACATAGCCGTAATTTCTATGACTCAGATTTATTAATGTAACTAGATTCATTCTTTCCAGAGACTTATAAGGTTAGAACCAAGGTATCAAAGACCTCAGCATTCTTTTCATAGCTGTATATTTATGGGCAGACTTTAGCTCCTGTGGTTGGACTATGACCCTTGGCTCACAGAGATCCTGCATGGCTCCAACAGACAGTTTATATCACAATTTTCTTCCTTAAGGCTAACAGAGGAGTATGGCTAATGCAGGAAACAAGACAGAATGAATAAATGAGTAAAACGATATTTGTTGCATACCTATCATACATAAAGTATCCATGTCAGTTAGTTTGTCTATAAAAGTTCCTTCTTAAATACTTTAAGGTATTGAGGTTTTCACAGTAACAGGATGAAGATTGATGTATAAAAATTCACTATGTAAATCTTAACTCAGTCTAGAGTAACTTCAAAAAGACCCCAGAAATTTCTGCAATTATTAGAATAAGCACTAATAAAAACTGAAGATATTGGAGTTAGTGTTTGAACCAAAATGAGTAATTAAAAATTATAATTATCAGAAAATAAAGATGGAACAGAAGTCATTTCAAGAATAGTGATCTACTGGCTCACTGTTTCCCGAGACTGAAAGAAGTAAGATCACTAATTTTGGCAATGCTAAGAGATATTGTGAGTGAGGGCTGGTGTTTTATGTTTATTTAAATTATTCACACATATTATATAGATGAAGCTTCAAAGATGCTTGATTGTTTTGAGACACTTTCTAGAGCCAACTGTATGGTTGCAGGTGTGAATAGTGTGCCTGTGAGTAGAAAATATGAAGGCTGATTTCTAGGTAATGATCCCTGTTTAAAAAAAAAAAACATATGAAGGTTCATCATTCAAGTAATTATTGGAGCCAAGGCAACAACAGTTATGAGAAAGGACATGTATGGAGAAAATACCAATACAATAACAGAAACAATTTTGCCTTTACAGCTATTTTTCATACATTGGTTTAAGGATGGACAGGACAATACAGTTCAACCAAAAACATAAATGAAAAAGAAAAGATTCACGATTTGAGAAGGAAAATATATTGATACTTTTCTCTTACCAGTCCTTTTCTGTGATGCCAGCAACAATGCTCAAAGATTCAGAGCAAACATGAAGAAAATAACTAAAAACATCATAATAGGTTCAGGGACACTATAACAATGCTTTCAAACCCAAACAAGAACTGACAGGAGTGACTTTAACCTGGCCTTTGTGCCTCAGCCAACTATTGAGCTCCTTTTACCCCCAGCCATTAATGAGGGAGGCTTAAGAATATTTACATAAAGAACAGTGACAAAAATAGACATTTCCAAACAAAATGGATAGTGCTTGTGCTCTACTGTATGTTAACCACATGCAGCTTCCATTTGCAAAAGAAATGTGGTCAATGGAAGGTTATTGAGCCTATAGAGTGCAACCAGCTGCATGATAAATCCCTGTGTGTTGAACTTAGCTGCTGAATGGCCATAGATGAAGGGAAATGCAATGTTTACACTTGTGAAATGTTAAGTACGAAGATCCTGGTACCAATGAGAAATCATAGCCTTTTGAGTCTTAGGAAAATTCGAGTGAACCATAGGTGGGTTTTTGTAACATAGACACTCTGTCACTTCTTTGTTTGTACTGAAGAGGCTAAAAGTAACAGGGCTAACTCTACTGTGTTTCTCAGATTCCACCTCAAGTTGACTGTCCTTAGAGTGACTTGGCTCCCACCCTTGAGTTCCACGAAAGGCCACAGAATGTTTTCAGCAGCTTGCATCTAGACACAGCAACTGAGGCTAACCAATAATGACAGGGATGGTCAAGGAAAACATGAGTTGCTCCCAGGTCAAGATACCCCTTTTGGTCTAACTGTTTTTCTCTGTGGTTTGACCAGAAACAATTAACCAATTTGCTTACAGTATATTATATTCCTTTCCCTCTTTGTCCAATCATGTAATGTCAAGACTTGGAAATCCCTGCTTGTGGTTTTCCCTTTAAAAACCCTGTCTCCGGGTGGGAGGGAATGAGGGAGGGGGCTACGCTTGGGATGCAAAGTACCTAACCTGTGATTGATAACAAAAAATAAAAAATGTAAAAAAAAGTAAGTAAAAATGAAAAACAAACAAACAAACAACAACAACAAAAAACCTGTCTCCAAAGATCTCAGGGCCAGTCTCCCAATCTGCTGTGTCAGGAGGGATTGCCATCCAAGCTAAACCTTGAATAAAGACCCTTGTGTGTTTTGTATCGGACTTGTGTTCCTGGTGATATACTGGGGGGTCCCATGATCTAGGCATAATAGTACTATTTGTCAAATCAATATTTAAGCTACTCAGTCCTAGGGCAATTCTCCAGAATGTAGTCAGACATAAACTGTTAACTCTGAGATTTGTCTCTTTCCATTCTCTTCTGTTAATTTTTATTTTTTATTATTACTCTGTATGTGTTTGTGTGTTTGCATGTGTACATGTGAATGCTACAGAATGCATGTAAAGGTCAGAGGACAACTCTGTGGAGATGGTTCTCTTCTACCCTTAAGTAGGTTCCAGGGACTGAACTTAGGTTCCCAGGCTTGTTCTGCAAGTGCCATTAATTGATAGAAGCATCCAGTGATGACTTTTTTATTTCAAAGTACTTCTGCTGGGCAATATTGTCAGGAAGTCTTCAATTTAAATAAGTTGAGACAAGCTTATAGCTTATATAAATAAGTGGTAAAAAGATGGATGGTCACAGACAAAATTTTCTTTATATTTGAGAATTGTATAATACATTGGTACTATATGGCAAAGCTCACTGAAATGAGGAACTTAGAATGCAAATTTTGCTTCAACGCAAGAAGAAATTCTGACAATTACTATTAAGAAGAAGTGAAAAGGCAAGTGCAATGACAAATATGCAAACTAAAGACATAATGAATAGTTGGCCCTCTGGAGTTATAAGTTTCAAAGCAACACACTGAACAAATTGTGAATGAAAAACAAAACAAAACAAACATTGAGTCTGTACTTTTTCTTGCTATCCCCTAAATAATACTGTAAAAGGAACTTTTATTAATCTGTTTTAATTGTTGCTTCAGAGGCTTACTGCCTCCTTCTGTTAATGTAGGCCTAGTACTGGAAGATTCTAGCCTCCATACAATCTAACCTAAGCTTAGAACCTTTTCAGCATCTGAGACTTACTGCTGTAATAAGCTTACCCTTCCTTGTTCTTACTGAGCTCTGGACTAGTTGGTTTAACTCAGCTGTTCTGGCTCAAACTCCTCTCCCAGCTGACATTCGATCTGTTTTTGTTTTGTTTTGTTTTGTTTTGTTTTTCTTAGCCTCTCAATTGCTCTATTTAACCTCCAACTAACTCAAGCAATCTACTCTAATCTCCTTGCTCCTTTTCATTCTCTGGCTCATTCAGACATAGCTTGAGTTCTCTCTCTCTCTCTTTCTCTCTCGGCAATTCCTCTCTCTATTACTGTCCCAGTAAAAATGCAGCCTCTTTCTGCATTGCCCTTTAAGTAACTTACCTTTCCTCAATCTTCTCCTGAGAGTTAAGAGTATCCTATTCTGTCCAATCTCTGATTTGTCAACTTTTCTGCCACTCAGATATCACTTTCAAACATGGGTGCTTCCTTTTACAAACTAACTTGACCTTAATTGCTTTAGATTAAAGGCATGTACCATCACACTTTTCTTTACCTGAAACATTATGCCAAGCTGGCCTTGAGCTCAGATAGGCTTGCCTCTGTCTCCTGGATTCAATGCTTGTTTGTACTACAGCCAGATCACACAGACCTAGAAAATCTTTGGATGTGATCTCTTGCCAGAACATCCATGTTCTGAATTAAAAATCCTCTACACAATATAGTACAAAGATTATTTGCATAGAATGCATAAAGTATAATGAAAAAATGTACATAATGTATATTCAAATTTTACATGCATTTTACATGAGACTTGAAAATATGGATTTTGACAGATAACAAGATGCACACACAAAACACACACACATGCACACACACACACACATATATATGTATATATATATATATATATATATGTATATATGACACTCACATCCTCCATACAGCCAAGTTTAAAAATATTTTTAAGTGATAGTAAGACCTAACATATATTTATTTGAGTGTGTAGCATTTACCAGTGATTTCTCTTTGTGATTTAGGTGTTACATTTTTTTTAATTTTATTTTCTTATAATACAGTAAGTAAATCTATCAGGAGTTTCATACTTGAAAAAGCTATGTGTGTGGTGGTTCATGGTTATAATTCTAGTCCTGAGGAGGCAGAGGTAAGAGGATCATCAGTTGGAAGAAAGTCTGGGCCCCACAGAAATTCTAAGCTAGTCTGGGATACAACAACCAGATGCTATCTCAGAATAATAACAAAAACAAAAGATATACTTACATCAATTTATAACTAAGTAAAAATGATGCTATTCAGTAGCCATGATATGAAACCCTAGATGTTTATGAACAGAAAAATGGATTATAAAAATGGAATTTTGGTGTATCCAAGATATATAATGAAATTTTATTCAGCTACAAAAAGAAAGAAATGATAATATTTGTAGAAAAATAAATGAGCTAGAAATGTGCTGAGTGGAATAAAGCAGATTCAGAAATAAAACAAAATAGTGTTATCAATAGAATATCTTGTCTTTGGCCATAAACATTTTTGCACAATTTATGGAATGTGAACAAAATTATTTTCCTTTGCTCTAATAAGTTCTTCTCATTTGTTAAGTTTCTTAACATTCTAATATTATCAGAGTGGTGAAATAATAATATCACCTACCCTTATTGTTTGAAGATGAAGTATAAACTTTGCAACTTATATTGAAGTTTTGTTCTCCAATACAAAGTTTTTAGGTGGTTCTTTTATACAATGATTGGATCTATGACATAATTAGTAGGTTCATGTATTGATAGACTTATAGTTTGATGGCATTTGGGGTACATGGGACAAACTAAGAGATAAGGTCTCTTAAAGTAAGTATGTTACTGGAAGCATGCCCTGTAATAACTTGAGGTTATCCCCTGACTTTCTCATTGTTTCCTAACAACCATAAAACAGAAATTCCTCAGGTCTTCTCTTACAGGAAGAGAAAGAAGAAAGTAACATACTCACATAGCTGAAGTCCACTTAAATCATAAGGTTGATGGGCCACAACTATTATTTCAGCTGATGTGAGATCCTTACATGCTTTCCAGGTGTCACTTTTTACACACTATGCTATTTCCCAGTCTAGCGGTATTGGGAGTACTCCACACTATGTTACAACAAAACAAGAAACTCTAGTAATCCGAGGACTGTAGTAATACCAAGCTGCATTCAGGCAAAATAACCATGAACATAATATATTTGTTTTAAATTGAGTAGTAATAGGTAATATTCTTTTTTTTATTTTTAGTTTTAATTTAAGCATGTTACAGCTTGATCCAATCCCCTTCCTTCCTCTCCTCCCAATCCCACTCTCACACCTCCTCTTCCCTATTCTCCTTTCTCCTTCTTCTCAGAATAAGGGAGTCTCCCACATGGTATCGACTCACCATGGCACCTCAAGTCACAGCATGACAAAGTGCAACTTCTCTCACTGAGGCAGCCCAACTAAAGGAAAGGGGTACAAAGGCAGGCAACGAAGAGCCCTTACTCCCATTGTAAGAAAACCTACATGATGACCAAACTGCATATCTGCTACATATGTATAGGAGATCTAGGTCCAGCCCATGCACGCTCTTTGGTTGGCCATTCAGTCTCTGTAAACCTCCATGGGTCCAGGTTAGTTTACCCTGTAGGTCTTCTTGTGGTGTCCTCGACTCCTCAGGCTTCCTCTATTCTTACTCTCTCTCTTCCGTATGACTCCCCAAGTTCTGTTTAATGTTTGGCTGAGGGTCTCTGCATCTGTTTTCATCATCTGCTGGGTGAAGCCTCTCAGAGGAATTATACTTGGTTCCTGTCTACAAGCATAGCACAGTAACAATAGTGTCAGGGGTTGGCTCTCTCACATGTGGTAGGTCTCAGGTTGTGTCAGTCATTCATTCCCTCAATCTATCTTACCTATTTTTACACTTGTAGAATTTGAGTCAATGTGAAGATAAACTATTTATTTAAGTTTATATGAGTATGGCTGGTCTATAAGAAGCCAAAACCTAGAAACAAATTAATAACTAATTTGTTACCCAAAAAGTACCACACAAACTTGAGGTTGGCTGACATGTGCTTTTATAACACCACAAAATTTGAAATCTTATTACCTTCTCTGGTATATTGTTATATATTAATTTGACTTTTTAACAACACCTATACAAATCAGACTGTGGATATCTTGTTTCTAGTTCAAGCCACTTAATGTTTGTTAAATATATTTGTGAAGAATAACAGAGTCATCCTTGACATTTCTTTTCTCCATCCATAACTACATTTTGTCTGACTTTCCTGATAGTCTCTGAGCTTGGTCTAAGTGGGTAGACTCACTTTTCTAAGGTTCTCCACCCTCTACCTGATCTGGGTAACCCTAGATCTTGTAAAGTTTATCGCATAGTCCTCAGGGAAGATCACAGGACTGACCCTCTCCTGATAAGAAAACCTGTTTGGCAGGCACCTAGGGATTCCAGGAGATACCCACCCTATGTTAATAAGATATCTTGGTGTCTTGACTTTCCTAGTGACCTTTGAATTTACCTGGAGCTCTTCCCCCACCATAGGATAATTAAACACTATGTTCTCCTTGTGATAGGACCATGCTACTGCATGTAAAATGAGACACTGTACCACTAAATGTAAGTCAAGCATCCCAGGCACTCCTGACCTTGTCGACTGAAACACGTTCACCCTCAAAACCCCTCCTAAATTTCAAATAAATGTGCTGGGTGCTGCATGCTGTACTCTGAGTGATATCATCAGCCTTCAGTCATGGTAACCTGAGATTTATGATTTTTTTTTCTGGGGAAGAAGGGCTCCCCTCCTCCCTGGAGAATCACTGCTGGACACCCAAACTTACCTGCCAATCCAGCTGCCACTGGCCCATCTGGGGTTTGACTACAGGTTGACTTGCCATGTGCTGTTGGCTGAAGTGGGAGGGGTGGTATCAGACCTGCCAGCTGGCCAGTTGCAGGCCTCTCTGCTGTGCTTATCACAGCAGCTTATATCACAGAAAGATACAACACTTTGGTACCATCCCATGCTTCTGGAACTCCCTAATTTTCACTGCCTCTGATACCAGTAACCCCATTCTAAAAGAGCTAGCTAATTGTAACATTCCATGGAAAACTCTTTCCACACACTAGCCTAGCAAACAAGCCTTACCTAGCCTCTCCCTAAAATAAGCTAGCCATCCCTGAAATCTGGGACTTCTGATTCCATTCAACATCCCGAAGCCCTGTTCCAGACCCCCACCTAGTGGAGAAAAACATGAATGTTGTCTCTATTCTACCCAAATTAGGCTAAGAATTATTTATCTCTCATAAAATCCTTTTTATTGCACAATCTTCAGTCTCATAACCATTTGTAAATTGTTCTTTTCCTACCATAGGTCATTTATTTTATTATTTAATGTTTTAAAATAAAATTAAAAATCAGGTAAATGTTTGATTTTTGACAAAGATACCAAAACCATACAATGTAAAAAAGATAGCATCTTAAACAAATGGTGCTGGTCTAACTGGATATCTACATGTAGAAAAATGCAAATAGATCCATGCTTATCACCCTACACAAACCTAAAGTCCAAGTGGATCAAAGACCTCAATATAAAACCAGACACACTAAACCTGTTAGAAGAAAAAGTGGGGAAAAGCCTTGAACTCATTGCCACAGGAGACAACTTCCTAAACAGAAGACTAACACACAGGCTCCAAGATCAACAATCAATAAATGGGACCTCATGAAACTGAAAAGCTTCTGTAAAGCAAAGGACACTGTTGTCAGAACAAAAGGGCAGCTGACAGACTTGGAAAAGATCTTCACCAACCCTATCTATGACAAAGGGCTATTATCCAGAATATATAAAGAACTCAAGAAGTTAAACAGCAACAAATAAAGTAATCCAATTAAAAATGGAGTACAGGGCTAAACAGAGAATTCTCAACAAAGGAATACCGAATGGCAGAGAAACACTTAAAGAAATGCTCAACATCTTTAGCTATCAGGGAAATGGAAATCAAAAGCACCCTAGGATTTCATATTATACCCCTCAGAATGGCTAAGATTGAAAAGTCCAATGACAACACATGCTGGAGAGGTTTTGGAGAAAGGGGAACCCCTTCCATTGCTGGTGGGAATGTAATCTTGTACAACCACTTTGGAAATCAATCTGGCACTTTCTCAGACAATTAGGAATAGTGCTTCCTCAAGATCCAGCCATACCACTCCTAGGCATATATCCAAAATATGCTGAAGTACACAACAAGAACATTTGTTCAACCATGTTTGTAGCAGCTTTATTCGTAATAGCCAAAACCCGGAAACAACCCAGATGTCCCTCAGTTGAGGAATGGATACAGAAATTGTCTATTTACACAATGGAATACTACTCAGCAATTAAAAAGGAGGAAATCATGAAATTTGCATGCAAATGGTGGAAACTAGAAAAGATCATCCTAAGTAAGGCATCCCAGAAACAGAAAGACACACATGGTGTAAGACACTCATGTATAAGTAGAATTAGACATATAATATAGGGTGATCATACTAAAATCTTTACACCTGAAGAAGCTAAGCAACAAGGAGGACCCTGGGTAAAATGATCAATCCTTATTCAGAAAGGCAAATTGGATGGACATTGGAAGAATCTCTGAGCTATCTCTCTAGCCCCATTTAAATAATTGTTTTTATGTTTTAGGTTGAAAGAAAACGATAGCAATGTGTTTCTCTTCTCATCCTCTCGGGCTTTAAAAAAAAAAAATTGTCCCAGTGTAATATGTTTTCTAGAGTTGATAAACCTATACTAATATATTACAATTGACATAGATCTATAGATTTAATTAGGTTTATCTTTCTTTTATTGCTCTCCAGGCTTTGAGAAATAAATTATGATATTAATTGTTAAAGTTTCTACAAAATATTTCACTAAAAGTCCCTTGTATTGCACCATTAAAATTTTTCTTATTCCTGTTAAATTCCTGGAAAACACTAATCTCATTATTTCTTCCTTCTCTTCTTCCTACTCCCTGCATTGCACCTCTACAAACACAATCTTTAGGTACTATTACAAGAACTAATATTTCCTAAAGCAGTAATTGGTAAAATATAGGTAAGTTTTATATTTCTTTCTTTAAAGAAGATGTTAGAAATTATCTAATTCAATGGTGTTTATCCTTTGGTATTTTTGTATGATTCAATATTTCACTATTTTATTGCAGGTTGGAAGAGATAGGACTCTGAACCAACATGTCATTTTGTTTTGAAAATATAAATTAGATATTACTGCACTAGAGACAACAGAAAAAATTAACACAGTCTTGAAAATCCTATAGCTTTGGGGGCTACATAAACCATATTAGCTAGTAATTTCTGAATGCTCAGGACAATACATAGTCTCAGTAGGGTAATGTAAGAAGGCAAATACATGGTAAATGTTAAGAGCATTTTAATTTAATGTGCCAAATTGGCTGGGCCACAGTGTCCAAACTTGGTGAAATATACTTCTGGATATTTCTTGTAAAGATTGTAACATCAGTATTTTAATCATCCCTCTGTAAAGCACATGAGCTTATACCACGCACATGATGGTCTGAAGAGAGTCAAGGGAACCAATTCTGCAAGCAAACAGCCTTCAGCCTGGAACTGATGTATTTATTTCTTCCTGTGGAATCCATTTTTCTTTTTTACAGCGATGAACAGATTTTGAACTTGTCAATCCTTTAATTGTGTGATCCAATTTTTTAAAATGAGTTTCATTACTTTTTGTATATGTGTCCTATGCTATTGTTTATTTCAAGAATCCATTAAGGTGGCAAGTTCACCAATGACTGCAGAACAGGAGCTATTATCTTAGAAATCAGAGGACATAATGCTGAATGACAGACTTACCCTTGCAAGCATGAGGGTCTGAGAAGCTTCTCTCATCCTTCATTTATTTGAAGATTTTATTTTCTTTTTTTTTAATGTAATTTATTTCTATATCAATCACAGGTTAGGTTCTTTGCATCCCAGGCATAGCCCCCTCCCACATTCCCTCCCACTCTCCCCATCCCTCCCTCATCTCCTCTCTGCTCCCTCCAAGTCTACCGACAGGGAGACCCCAGATCATCTTTTCTCCTCAGGGCTGGCTGCAATGTCCTCCCCTGGGATCTAGCCAGGCTGTTACTCCCTGGCTTCTATGGGGGAGAGTCAAAGAGCAGGCCATCAAGTTCATGACTGAAACAGTCCCTGTTCCCCTTACTAGGGTCTTCAGTTGGACACTGAGCTACCATGGGCCACATCTGAGCAGGGATTCTAGGACA
>JAQQSO010003484.1:0-13515 GCA_028658305.1 Pachyuromys duprasi
ATTGTCGAACTGAAGACCCTAGTAAGGGAAACAGGGACTGTTTCAGTCTTGAACTTGATGGCTGACTCTTTGACCCTCCCCCATACATGCCAGGGAGTAACAGCCTGGCTAGATCCCAGGGGAGGGCATTGCAGCCAGCCCTGAGGAGACAAGATGATCTGGGGTCAGATGGAAGGGGAGGAGATTCTCCCCCCGTTGGTGGACTTGGAGGGGGAGGGGAGGAGTTGAGGGAGGGTTGGGGAGGATGGGAGGGAATGAGGGAGAGGGCTACGCATGGGATGCAAAAAACCTAACCTGTGATTGATATAAAAATAAATAAATTTATAAAAAAATCATCTAGAGAGAAAAAGACAGTTTGTTTCATGAGACTGTATATCCTTGAATGACAAATTTGACAAGAATTTCAAAAAACAGAGTGTTACATTAATATAGCCAAAAGAGTAGGATCTCTATGGAGAAAATGCTAAAACTTTATGGAAACATATTAGAAACATCTACTCCTCTGGATTAAAAGATTCATAGATATGTGGATGATTTGTCAATTCATTACAGTTAAAGCCAGAATTCCAACACAGTCTCTTTTTTTGTAGAACACAAATAGCTGAGTCTAAAAGTTACATGAAAGTACAAAGGGCTAAATTTAGCAGCTGGTATTTATTGAGCATGGTGGATTTTAATTTCCTAATCTTGTATTAATTGCTTACATGTATTCACTAATTTAGTACTCACAATAATCCTGAAAAGTCAGTGCTATTTTGAGTCAATTTTGTATATAAGAAAATTGAGGCACAGTAAGGCTAAGTCACTTGGCCCAGTTAGTGCAACCAATAAGTGGTAGAACCAGAACTCAAGTCCAGGAAGTTTGGCTGTAGATTCCTCACTCATAAACTACATTTTAAATGATTTCAAGAACAATGAGAAAAATAACAGTTACTCTCTCTGATATCAGTATTTATTACAGAGTTACAGTGAAGAGAAAAATGGCTCTGATGCAAGCATTTACAAATGGGACTACGCAACAGAAAGTAGAACACAGACACAAGATATTAATCCTAAGAAGGAAGCTATCATTAAAATTCATTCAATGAATTTTTACAAGCTGCTATGTGGTAGGTACTTGAAATACAGCAACATATAAGAGTATTGCCTCTCCTTTCATTGAGTTTACATTTTAGAAAGATACCACAGAAAACAGGCAAGCAATTTGTAGTAATAAAGTCCAGCAGGGAGCAGTGTGCTCAAAACAAACCTAAAGAACCATGTGGAGCATAGAATATATTGTAAGAAATTCTGAAGTAGTTGGAGAACTGGGTAATGATTGCAGAGATCTGGAAAGGCTCCGTCAACGGCCTCAGTTTTTCACATGAGGACTGGCTGAAGCAGGTGGTTCCAGAGAAACATCAGGGTAGATTTCCTAAGTGGCTAGCACCCTTTACCTTGATGATTGGTGTATTCATGAATAAACACGCACCCTGAAAAGCAGCCTCTAGCTTTCAGAGGCACTGATCAAGCAGTAATAGGTGATGCAGGGAAGTGAGCAATGCCATTTACCTTCATTGAAGCAAAAGGTTTTTGGGTGAGAAGTATAGTAGTTATTAAGGATATTTGGGTTAGTTTTTAAATCAAGGAATTCTAGGGTAAATATGCTATAAGGACAGGACGGTAATGCTATATATGAAGGCACAAAAGTCCCAAAGGACTACATTCCATATTTTTCCCTAACACACACATTTCTGGGGTAATACGGGGCAAGGAATGCCAGCTATCCTTTTTCTACAACATGCTCTTCTCATTCCTATATTTACACTTGCTACAATCTTTTGTGTCTTTCCAGTACTGCAACTTAAATATCCCCTCTGTAAAATGACTCTTCTTCAACCACTTACTCTCCACAAAGTAAGCCCTCAATCGTCTTGTCGTATTCTTGCTTAGTAATCTTTTTAGCCCCTATCAGCACTTGAAGTTATCTCATGTTTACTGTCTATTTTCCCCTGCTTAAAAACAATCTCCATGAAGATAGAGATAATTTTGATCTTGATTATTGTCTGATTTCTAGTGCTTGATATGTAAAAGATAATTATAAATGTTTTTGATGATGGAAAGAAGAAAAGAATTTGATGTGATCTAGATTGATTCTTGGGCTCCCTTGGCTTCTACCAAGCAAAACTGTAAGAAGCCATTGGCCTGATATCTATGTAAAATTGCTACCACTAGTTACAATCAGATTAAGAAGACAGACTTTCATGCTTTATGGTCACAGATGGTCCCAAGATAGAATTTTGTAACAATATTTTTGGTTATCAAAGAAGTAATGAAAATTGGGGTGATAAGATGGTTCATAATATGAATAAATACATAACAAAGGTTTCAAAACAGTGTGTAGGATCCAGGCAGGGTAACACACTCCTATTATACCAGTATTCACAATGCTGAGGCAAGAGGATCACATCAAGGCTGTATCTAACAACAACAACAAAACATACAAACAAACAAAAAACATTTATTACTAAAATTGCCCTTCTTTATTCCACTACCATTTACATTACATAACGTCACAATTTTTTTGATGTGTCACAAATATGGTTTCTATATGTAATCAATATCCATTGTAACTTACCAACCACTTTTTAATTCTTGACAATTTCATATATGGTTATAATACATTTTGATAATCCCCCCATTATTCTCTCTTGTTACCTTGATCCTCCAGTTTACCCCATCTTCTTCCCAACTAGTCCTCCTTCTGTTTTCATGATGGGTTTATTTACAAGAGTGTGGGTATGAGGCATTATTTACTGAAGCATGGACAAATTATCAGTGACTACACCACTGAAGAAAATGCCTTACCTCCCCTAGCAGCCATTAACTGTCAATAGCCCCTCAAGGAAGGGTTGGGTTTTGAAGCCCCTCCCCACCCATGAAATAATGTTGGCTGGCCCGATCTTGTGCAGCTCTTGTGAAAATACCCACAGAAGCTGTGGGTTCTTGAGTGCAAAGACATGTCTGGATGTCAGCATTTCGCAGCACTCCTCCTCAGTTTTGCCTCTTATTCTCTGTTCCCTCTTCTGCAATGTTCCCTGTTCCTTGGAGGAAATGATATAGATGTCTCATTTAGATCTGAGCATTCAACAGTCAATTATTCCTTAGCAAATAGTTACATTTCTCTAAGATGTTATCTGAATGTATAGCACTGGTGCCCCATATGGGGGAAAAAAAAACCGACAAGAGACTGTGATGGTGCAGGCCTGTACTTTCAGCGCTTTGTAGGCTGGCATTACAGAATCTCAAATTTGAAACCAGCCTAGGGCTAAATAGCATGACTAGGAAGGAAGGAAGGAAATAGATGGAAAAGGAAGAGAGAGGGAAAGGAGGAAAGCAAGCAAGTGGATTTACTGTTTTTAGTTGTTTTGTACTCTGAAAGTGTTTATACAGCTATCCTTTTAGCTCAAATGAATCTTGAAAGTGTTTCCAGAGCATTTAATTTCTATTTTTACATATAATTTGCCCATTTTCATTACTACTAATACAATACTGACCAAAAGAAGAAGAGAAAAAGAAATTGAAAGCATCTACTAGATGATTCAATATTAAAAGAAATTAATCAAATGAATATTAAGTGAAATCAATACATTCTGATAAATATACCATCAAGACAAGTCATTAGAAAGTGTTATATGCTGAGTAATCTGGAACTGTTTTTAAATTGTGGTAATGCAAACGACTAAGGAAAAGTAGAAATTTAGCCCAGTTTAGACATATGGCACCCCTAACTATACAATTTCTCACACTGGAACCACTAGAAGGGAGGGGAGAGTGGCAGAAGAGCTAGCTGTCTTTGAAGATAGATTTGTCATACAAGAGTAAAGCTCTACCTTGGGAACACCTATGACCAGAGGGTTTGAAGGTCTTGTTATTTTGATTACAGCTAATGGCAGCAGTTATGCAAAGATATTAACCCAAGGGCTACATACAGTCTTGCTTGATAGAAGTCAAGAGAGCCAAGGGATCAATCTAGATAAAATTCTCTTCCTTCCCTCATCAATAATTGATGAATATGCAAAGAAGTGGGTTACCTCATTCAGAATAACTGCTTCCAGCTCCATATATTTACCTATGATTTTGATAATTTCATTTTTCTTAACTGATGAATAATATTTCATTGTGTAAATGCACCACATTTTCATTATGCATCCATTAGTTGATTGACATCTAGGCTGTTTCCATTTCCTGGATGTTGTGAATTGTGCAGCAGTGAATATGGATGTGCAACTATCTCTGTAGTAGGATATAAAGACCTTTCGGTATATGCTCATGAGTGATATAACTGGATCATGTAGTGTGTCTATTTTTAGCTTTTTAAGAAATCTCCACACTGGTTTTTACAGTGGATGAAACAGTTTTCACTCCTACTGGTAGTATTTCCCTTTCCCTGTGTCCTCACGAGTTTATGCTGTCATTGTTTTATTGATCATGGTCACTCAGCCTAGGGTAAAATAAAATGTCAAAGCACTTTTAATTTACATTTCCTTAATGGCTAAGGATGTTGAGCATTTTAAAAAAATTTTATCCATTTGTATTTCATCTCTTGAGCATTCTGTTTAGTTAATGCCACATTTTAATTGGCTTTTTTGTTTCCTTAATATTTAATTTTGAATTATTTATGTATTCAAGGTAATAACCTTTCTTTTAATGTACTTCTGGTAATGATTATTTCCATTCTTTAGGCTTCCTCTTCACTTGAGTGATGGTGTACTTTACTCTATAGGAACTTTCTAGTTTCATGGTGTTTCCATTTATTAATTGTTGGTCTTAAAGCCTATGGAATCAGGATTTTGTTCAGAAAGTCCTTTCCTGTGCCACTGAATACAAGCCTACTCTCTACTTTTTCTTCTATCAGAATCAAAGTATTCAGTCTTATGTTGAATTCCTTGATTGATTTGGGTTTTGTGTAGAGCAAGAGATAAGGATCAAGCTCATATTTGTTCAGATAACTATCATTTTGCCATCATCACTTGTTGAAGATGGTGTCTTCTCTCCAATGTGTATTGTTGACTTCTTTGCCAAAAATCAAATTTGAATACTTGTGTATTCAAGTGTGGATTTATATGTGGGTCATCTACTCTACTCCATTGGCCTGTGAGTCTGTTTTTAATGCCTGTCCCATCCTGTTTTTATTACTACATCTCTATAGCATAACTTAAAATATGAGATAGTGATACCTCCGTAGTCTTTCTTCTTGCGCAGGTGGGGTTTTTTTGGGTGGAGGAGGAACAATATTAGGTTTTTTGTGTCTTCATATGAAATTTAAGGTTGCTTTTCTTTTCAATTTCTGTGAAGAATTGCATTGGAATTTTGATGGGAACTGAATTGAATTTGTAGATTGCTTTTGATAGTATGGACATTTTATGATTTTAATTATTCCAATCCCTGAGTACGTAAGGTCTTTCCATTTTCTGGTACCATCCACAAGAGAGGATGGAGGAAAGGGAAGGGGGAAAGAGGGGAAGGGGGAAGTAAAGGAGCAGAGGGAGAGGGGAGGGGAAGGAAAAGGAGAGGAAGGGAAGGAGGAAGGAAAGGGGAGGGAAGGGGAGAGGAGGAGAGGCAGAGAGAGAGAGAGAGAGAGAGGGAGACTGAGAGGGAGACGTAGTCTATAATGGCTGAGAAGGCATGGCATGTCAGAATTAGAAAGGAGCTAGATGATAACATCCTTATCCACACACAGGAAGCAGAGAATGGGGGAAAGGAGAATTTCAATGAGTAGGATGAAACTATAAAACTTTAAAGACACCTCCCCCAACTTCCTCCAGCAAGGTTGCATCTCCTAAAGTTTTCACATTCTCCCTCCAAGCAGTGCCACCAACTCGGGGCCAAGTATTCAAATATATGAGCTTTTGGGGGACTTTTTTTTTCATTTAAACTACCACTCCTTGTTTCTGCTGCTGAAGACCAAACTTTGTACATGCTAGGTAAATGTTCTACCACTATCATATTCGCAACTGTAAAATAAGATTTTAAAAATATACTGTTCTTAATATTTAAAAAGACTTAATATTGTAAATATTGTTCATTTTCTAATAATTAGCCTACAAATTAGAAACATTCTCAAAAATTCTAAGTGTTTTGATGGAACTTATCTGAAGGACTAAATATTTTAAAAAAGCAAAGATCTTTTGAAAAATCAGAAGAGACTTATCCAGTCACACATTAAAATTTGTTATAGAGATACAAACATGGTGTGGAGAGACAGCTTAGCCATTAAGAGCATATACTTACTGCTCCTGCAGAAGACCTGAGCCTAATTTCCAGCATCCATGCTAAGGAGCTTGCAACTCCCTAAACCACAGCTCCAGAGGACCAGGTACCATTTTCTGGCCCCCAAGCTACATGACACTCTCTCTCTCTCTCTCTCTCTCTCTCTCTCTCTCTCTCTCTCTCTATATATATATATATATATATATATATATATATATATATGCATGAATACATACATATGTACACACACAATTAAAAAATCTTTAAAAAGCTAGTTATTAAATATTATAATATTATCCCAAGAATACAGAGATAGTTCATTATAATCAAACTAAAAAATACAAAATAATCCGCAAATGTAAGTTTATGGTGTTAATGGACTCACTGCAAGTTACAAGGATATATATATATATATATATATATATATTTATATATATATATATATATTTAGAGAATAAATAAAGCTATATTATGCCCACAAAAAACTTTGGTAAAACAATGGGAAACTTAAGAAAAGAGAACCAATAAAAGCATCAGAAGGAAATATAAGGAAGCATTTTTATTATCACAGAGTACTAGAAGCATGATATGAAATGCACAAACCATAATGAGAAGATTGACAGATTTGACTACATAAACATGGAAAATTTTCCATATAGCTAGCCGAATGTGTCATAAACAAGACTGAAAGACAAACTAAATGTTTGGAAAGAGCACACATGATGGACAAGCTTTCTTTTTACCTCACAAGCTATTATTAACAAATGTAAAAATACTCCAATGGAAAAGTGGACAAAAGACACAAACAGAAAAATCACTAAAGAAAAATATGCATGATCAGTAAAGCACTGAAATGCTGTTCAAAATTACCTTTAAGAAGAGAATTGAGAATAAACATAGTGATATGGACCTTATCATTTTGGGTTTATGAAATATTTTAAGGTAGTCTTTGTCTTTCAGAACAGGTTTATATTTTTAGGAAAAAATGAAAAAATATTATACAGTTTCCATACAAACCAAACCTAGTTTACCTTATTATTGTGGTATATACGTATAATATGTTCACTAAAATAATGAGCTAGTAAAAACTTTATTGTTAAAGAGTTCATACTTGAATTTAAAAAAAATGAAATACAAAGGAAGGACATGACTGCTCCGAGGTATAGCAAAGGAAAAAGCTTATTGTAGATATGAGGCAGAGTAGAGCTAGAGGCAGAGACATTTGGGAAAGCCCAGAGTGAACATGACCCTGAGTGGGGCCAATATGAGGATAGGTGGGATTTGGAGAGGGGAGAGTGACAAGGCCAGAAGGATAAAGGGTTAGAAAAAGGACTAGTGGAGCCAAAATTGCTGGGTTATCTAGGGAAAATCTGCTGAGAAAAGGTCAACCCAGAACCTGATTGGAGAGTTCAGGGTAGGGGATGGGGTATGCCAGCCATGCCCTTTAACAGGAAGGGACTGAGGGATGCTGGAAGAACTTTTGCAGCTAGATCTGCTTTGATACCTTATATAGGCACCTTAGCCATTTGTCCTGGGTTTGAAACTGACAATATTTAGATTCCTCTAATTTAACCTCATGTCAATCACTCTTTTTTAAAAATAATATTTATTTATTTATTACAATTTATTCATTTTGTATCCCAGCTATAGCCTTTCCCTTGTCTCCTTCCAATCCTACCCACACTCCCTCTTCTCCCCCTATGCCCTTTCCCAGGTCCACTGATAAGGGAGGACCTTCTTCCCTTCTGTCTGATCCTAGCCTATCAGGTCTCATCAGGGCTGGCTGCATCATTTTCCTCTGGCCTGGTAAGGCGCTGCTCCCCAGAGACAGGAGATCAAAGACCCTGCCACTGAGTTCATGTCATGCCCCTGTTCCCCTTACTAGGGAACCTGCTTGGATACTGAGCTGCCATGGGCTACATCTGTGTAGGGGTTCTAGGTTATATCCATACATGGTCCTTGAAGTATCAGTCTCAGAAAAGACCCCTGTCAGCCCAGTTTTTTTGGTTCTGTTGCTCTCCTTGTGGAATTCCTCTCCAGGTCTTTCTATCTCCCCCTTCTTCTATAATGTTTCCTGCACTCTGCCCAAAGTTTGGCTGTGAGTCTCAGCATCTCCTTTGATACGCTGATGGGTAGAGTCTTTCAGAGTCCCACTGTGGAAGGCTCCTGTCCTGTTCCTTGTCTTCTCCTGCTTCCAATGTCTATCATGTTTGCCCTTCTGAGTGAGATTTCAGCCTCTTCCCTAGGGCCCTCCTTGTTGCTTAGCTTATTTAGGACTATAGATTTTAGTATGTTTCTCCTGTATTACATGGCTAATATCCACTTACAAGTGGACCATATGTGTCTTTTTGCTTCTGGTTTACTTCACTCAGGATGATCTTTTACAGCAGGAACATGTCCATCACTCATGTTCTAGCATCTCACTAAGAAAAGATGGCATGCTGTGCTAGCTAGTCTTATGTCAGCCTGACACACAAACTAATGGGATCTGAAAGGAAAAAAACCTTAAGTGAGAAAATGTCTCCATAAGATCCAACTATAAGGCATTTTCTTAATTAGTGATTGATGGGGGGTTACCTAGCCATTCTGGGTGATGCCACCACTGTGCTGTTGGTCCTGGGTCCTATAAGAAAGAAGGCCGAGCAAGCTAGGGAAGCAAGCCAGTAAACAGCATTCCTCCATGGCCTCTGCATCAGCTCCTGCCTCCAGGTTTCTGCCCTGACTGAGTTCCTCTCCTGGCTCTCTTTGATGATGGACTCCAATGTGAAAATGTCAAATAAATCCTTTCCTTCCCATCTTTATTTTTGTCCACGGTGTTTTACTGTGGCAACAGAAACCCTAACTAAGGCACACACTGACATCCTTTTTTTTCCCTAACTTCCTCTTGGCTCCACTAATTTCCCAGATTTCTTTGTAATTTTCTTAAGTATCAATATTCTCTAGAACCTATAATATGGATTTGTCAAATCTTCTCAGACAAGCTGTAAGACTGGATCGTGGATTACTGGGAGGAAGAGGACAGAATTAAAGTACCATTTTCTGACATTATACCAGGATACATAGAATCACGATTTCTGTCTGCTGCTGTTGAGTTTGCTAGGGTAGTATTGCTTGAATTTGCTGCTCCTCCCATGGTATTCCATTTGGAAGGAAGTCATGATGTCTTGCCCACACTTAAGGAGTTGGTCATTCTTCTTGAGGGCATAGCATCTACATAAATTATAGTAACTATTCTGCAAAACATATTTGTTTCTTCCTTATGTATTACTTTATCTTGTTGTATATGTCATGCATGGACTTGCAGATATTTATTTTATGGCTTATGTTATAATCTGGTACTATTTTCTTTTAGTGCTAGCTTAACTCTAGGTTTAGGCTTTTGGGAATTCTCTTAGTTAGGTTCTGTGTTCCTTTTGAGGTCTTGGGCCCCAGAAAAGGGGAAGATATATTTTCAGTTCCCCTTCTCTACTTTAAGTTTGTCTTCCCCGTTTAATTTCTCTTTCCTGGTTGTTACTACAGGAGCATCCCTGATTAACCCCTTTAAGCAACCAGTAGTCATTTCAGTACTAGGAACCCTACCAGCATGTATCATTTGGAAAGAGATGTGAAGCACAATTCCTGTGCCCCAAAGACACATTGACACCTTAGGACTGATAGAGGAAACAAGAGGGTCACCAGGAAGAGGGTGTTTGAAACCAACAAAATTGCAGGTCTTCTCAGAGTGAGTAGTCCCCACTCTGGAATCCCTCGCTAACCCAGAAGTCTGTAACACTTACCCAAACCATCCCTCTTACGTTGCTCTGACCTGTTTTCTTATCTTTTGATTAATTTATGATTTCATTTCTTTTTAATTTTGTATGTGTTTGCATATCACTAAGTGGGTATGTACACATGAATGTAGGTACCTACAGAGGCCAGAAGCCGCAGATCCTCTGGACCTGCAGCTAGTTGATTATAAGCCACTCCACGTGGGTTTTAAGAACTGAAAGTAGGTCTATTATACAGGCAGCAAGAGCTTAACTGCTGGGACATTTGATCCAGTGTCTTTTAATTCTTTAACTGATGGAAAAAAAGAACCATTCAGCCTTAGGCCGTACCATTTTGATATACCATCAGTGTAAGCATGTGTTTGGCACTTCCTCAATTTGTAACATTAAAAAATGCTAGACTTTCATATTATGTGTTCCCCACTGCAGTTCTAAAATCACCCATTTCTCCAAAAAGCTTTCATGCATTTTTAAAAACAGATCTTGCTTCAGGTTTATTTGTAAAAATAGCATAGGACACTGGTCATCTGTAGATAGTGTGTAGGTGAGTGTGTCACACCAGTCCATCTATCTTCACATTAGCAGAAACCTTTCCTACAGGGCCTTCACAGGGTCCTGGGCACCTCTGGGAGCCTGAGCTAGAGCTGACGCTTTGGCCTTAGCTGGAGCTGTGGCCTCTGCCTTGGTTTGAACCATGGGCTTTGGTTGGCTGAGCCAACGACCCTTGACCATGTAGTTTCAAATTTGCTTCCCAAGCTTTGGGTAAGCTATGAAAGCCAGACACTGAGATTTGTGGCTGGGGTCCTTTGGTATCTTGGGCTTAATGGCCGCAGGCTTCATAGGGCTTTGATGGCCTCTGCTCACACACTTATTGCCTTTGCATTGTTTGCCTGCATCTTCTTCAGGCCTTTTTTGTTGTGCTTCTTGGCAAAGTGCATGTTCCTCAGGAGCTTGGGGTCCACCTCCTTAAGAGATTTGTATCTTTGTTACCTGGTTTCTTGATGCCCCTTCTGTGCTATTTGCAAAACTGGTTGTGTGTGGTGTGGTTATTGGACTTGCCCGTGTTTGCTCCTGCAGCATCTGGGACCGGTAGAGCTCATGCATTTTTTATTTTAAAGAATGTACTTGGAAACCAAGATCTGTGCACTTAGTTCACTGCTTTCAGACAGTCTCAGCCAACAAAACAAAGAAATACATTCATGAATATTAATGTGTTTATATACATATTTCTATAGCCAGTTCTACACTTAATCATCTGTAGCAATGTCATGTCAAATATGAGTTCATACTGATTTCTCCAACTTTAACTTACCACATAGATCATTTTCGCCTTCTCCTCTAAATATTCTATCTAAATATTTCTAAATCAGCAGTGGGAAATCTAGTTCCCATCATAGGCTATCTATATGATTGGTTGTTCACTTTGACATATATGCATAGTACCATCATAATTGATAACACACAGTCCTATGGGAAACAGGTTTTATCTGCTATATCACAGTACTTAAGAATAAATACTTGTGTTAGCCCTTCACATTCCACATGTTTCCAAAGCTGTATGTGTCAGGGCCTGCTCCTTCCCACTTCTTTCAGTGAAGTTGTTTCATGTACTTGTAGTACACTGCGAGTCTTTTGTCATAGTCTGCATTCCTTGCCAGGATCCCTGACCTCTTAGCTGCCATCTTAGAACTGCACGCTAGACACGAAGATCTATTCCTTGTGCTGTAACATCCTATGGGTTTTGGCCAATATGTATTACCAAGCATTACATTATTACACAGTTATCTTAGTGTCTTAAAACATCACTTCTGCCTTATCTTTCATCTTTCTACCCTCTGAAGCACTATTAATCATTATTCATTGTGTATAAAATTGTCTCTTCTCTAAAATGCAATTTCCTTTAAATAGTACATTATGTAGTCTCCTTTGGTTGACTTATTTTTACATTTAAGTTTTCTTCCATGTGTTTTCATGAATTGGTATTCATTTCTGTTTTAACACCGAATACTGTCTGTTCCAAATAAGTGCACCAAAGTTTATACACTTACCTATTGAGAGACATCTTTGTTGCTTTCTGGTTTGGGTGATTATGAACAATATTGTTATAAAATATAGATACAGAAAGACATGGTAGTACACTCAAGAGGTTGACTCAGGAAGGCTACCTATCAAAACCCTTTTTAAAAGACTATTCAGGTGTTGGTAAGGATATGGCTTTTTCAATCAACTGTGTAAACATCTAAGAGAGCAACTGACATATTCAAGATATATTTTTAGCTTTGTCTTAACAATCGGCTTTCACTTTTATCTCTTAAACTCTATGCAATACACAATTTGTTGTGATTACATTCATCCTTCCATATTGCTCTCTCTTATCCCCATCTCCCTCTCTCTGGATGTTTTTTCTTCAAAAAGGTTCCTCCTACTTTCATGACTTTTTTATCCACTGATTTTAGTTAGGGTTAGTTATATAAACAAGAGCAGGGAAAAATTTGTTGGAGCATAGGTAACTCATGGAACCATTAACTAGGAATAATTCTGTAGGAAAGGAAAGTTGCATCATGAGTGATTTCCTCACTGCTTATGAAATGTTTATGGGCCCAATGGACAGATACTATATATTTGTGATTGTAGCAGCCATTTTGTATCAGGATGGCCATTTCATAGCACTTCTCTTTGACCCCTAGCTTTTACATTCTTTCTACCCCTTCTTCTACAATGTTCCCTGAACAGCAGGGGGGATGATCATTTATGGCTGAATAGTCACTTATTCTCAGTACTGTGACCAGATGTAAATCCCTTCACTAAATTTCACCAACTGCAAAAAAAAAAAAAAAAAAAAAAAAAAATCTCTTCCCAAAGTTGAGGGCAGCATTAGTTTATGGGAATAAAGATAATTATTTAGGAGATATTTGATCCACCCCAGGACCATGTATGGATACAAACTATAACCCCTGCTTGGATGTGGCCCATGGTAGCTCCGTACCCAACTGGGTACCCTAGTAAGGGGAACGGGGACTATTTCTGTCATGAACTCAATGGCTGGCTTGTCAACCATTCCCCCACCCTCCCGAGGGAGGAGCAGCCTAACTAGATCCCAGAAGAGGACATTGCAACCAGCCCTGAAGAGACATGATAAGCTAGGTTCAGATGGAAGGGGAGGAGGTCCTCCCGCATCAGTGGACTTGGAGAGGGGGCAGGGAGAAGATGAGGGAGGGAGGGGAGAGTGGGAGGGAATGAGGGAGAGGGCTACAGCTGGGATACAAAGTATATAACCTGTGATTAATATAAAAAATAAAGCCTCTGACAAAGGGCGAGAGTAATGATAGATCTGGGGGAGGTTGTTGAGACTTGGGGAGAACAAGAGCTCCACAAAGACCAAACTGAGCCGGGCACAGGGGTCTTGTAAGAGACGGTTTCTACAATCAAGGACCATGTGTGGATGTGGACTGGAACCCCCGCACGGATGGGGCCCATGATAACTTGGTGTAGGGCT
>JAQQSO010003485.1:0-13515 GCA_028658305.1 Pachyuromys duprasi
GTTCTAGGGTCTTTCCCACTTTTTCTTCTAGACGGTTTAGTGTGTCTGGTTTTATGTTGAGGTCTTTGATCCACTTGGACTTTAGCTTTGTGCAAGGTGATAAATATGGATCTATTTTCATTTTTCTGCATACAGATATCCATGCATATTTTTTGAAATAACAGAAACTTTAGCATTAAAAAGCAAGCAAACAATAAGATAATATCTAATCAACATTTTCAATTTAATTTGCAAAGTGAAAACAAAGACCACCTTAATCCAGACTGTCTACAATATAATGACATTAATTTTTGTGTTTAAAGATCTTATATTGAAGACAAAATATTTACTACTGAGTAGTTTGTGAATCTGTGTGAAAGTACATAACCATTAGACATAAGCATTTCTCCTGTGCTGTGGTTACGGGTTATTGAAACATGTAAGAAATCAGTTTTCAGTAGAGCTTAAGTATTCATATCTGAACTGCAGTCAGCCATGGCTAAAAACTTCCACTATGGATGTATTAATAATTTATAACACATTATGGAACTTTATTTATAACATATTTATATAAGCTTTGTCCTTTTTTATACTGCTATTAATACCAATCTCTCAGAAGCTTTCAATATTCATTCTTGAAAGTACACAATGGGTGTTTTGTTGATCTCAGAAGAATATTGTTATAATAGAACAGGATGAGTCAGTGGAGTTCCAGTTCTCAATAAGGATAATGAAAAGTTTGGGCATGGCTGGCTTTATTAAAGGAGAAGCAGGGGTAGAATTAAGTTTCTAATTTCATTGACAATATATAGTTTTTCACAGTCTCTAGACAGAGCAATAGGTTTAAATGATTCTCTGACTGACACTAAATACATCATAAGGGGTTATTTCCATGATAACATGACTATATTCCAGTGCAATTGAAGTTTGGTGTGGAAGATGTATGCAAATCCTCAAATATTTTCTGTTGAAAGCTTCATGGATATCTGATTATTGTTATACTTTGATTGACACTATAAGAAAAAAAACAATCTTATCAAGTATGGTAGAAACTCAAATGACTGTTTTCTGGTTCTTGTGCTATTTAAATCAATACCAATATTCCAATCACCCTGATCTCTCTTCCTGAACTACCTGAGAATTTACATACTTTCCTCTATCTCCTTCCAGACAAAGTCATAATCTTATGTCTCTCCATCAATTTTTCTTCATTTTTTTTAGCTTGACTCAAGAAGTAGAGACTGACAACAGAAAAAGTAGTGTTCTAATTCCACTTCCATAAGACACTCACAATAGCTAAAGCCAAGAAGACAGAAATCAGGCGAGTACTGACAGTGGCAGAAAACACAGGAGTGACAAGAATCTGTTTAATAGATATGGCGATTTCTTTGTAGGTGGTGAAAATTTTGGACCTAAATAAAGATGAACACTGCACACACACAAAAAGAAGTAGAGACTCTATACAGTGTGAAGAAAACTCAATGGAAAATGTTTCACTAAATATCTGTCACAGTACAAGGGAAACTGGAATCTACATAAAAAGTATAATAAATCACTCAAACTGGACAAATTTATCAAATGGACAGATAAAAAATATGTGAAAATAAGGTAAGTAAAACTCCTTTTAAGTTCTGTAAAGAATTGTCTTGGTATTTTGATGGAATTGCATTGAATCTGTAGATTGCTTTTGATAGGATGGTAATTTTCACAATGTTAACCCTACCCACCCATGAGTATGGGAGATATTTCTATCACATATCTTCTTTAATTTTTTCAGAGGCTTGAAGTTTCTTCATACAAGGCTTTCATTTGCTTAGTTAGAGTTACACCAAGGTACTTTATGTTATTTGTGGATATTGTGAAGGGTGTTGTTTCCCTAATTTCTTTTTCAGCCATTTTGTGTTTTGTATACAGGAGGGCTACTGATTTTTTAAAAGTTAATTTCGCATCCAGCCACTTTGCTGAAGGTGTTTATCAGTTGAAAGAGTTCTCTGGTAGAATTTTTGGGGTCACTCATATATACGATCATATCATCTGTGAATAGTGATGCTTTAAGGGGACAGGAGTCATACAAAGCGACCAACAAAGCCAAAAACAAAGCAAGGTCTAAGGGGGTGGGGGGTTGCAGAGACTGATACATCAACCAAAGACCAAACAGAGAGCACCTAGACCCCTGCTCAGATGTAGCTCATAGACAGCTCTATCTCCAACTAGTTTCCTTAGAAAGAGGAGAACACACAGTCTCTGACATGAGCTAGGTTGCCTGCTCCTTGATCACTTCTCCCTGGTGAGGCAACCTAGCCAGACCACATAGGAAGAGGATCCAGGTAATCTGGATGGGACCTGATAGACTAGGGTCAGACAGTAGGAAAGAAGAAATTCCCCTATCAGTGGACTAGGGACGAGGGATAGGGGAGGAAGAGGGAAGTAGGGTAGAACTGGGAGGAGATGAAGGAGGTGGTTACAACTAGTATGCAAAGTCAATAAGTTGTAAATAATAATAGTAAAAATAAATAAATTAATAAAAGAACTTTTTACAGATATATTTTTCTTCGATGGTCCTTACCCCTAATACAAATATAAGTTCTATACAAATAAGTGAATGTTCATAAGTTATTACTGAGCTATTATATAGATATACATATGTTATTATAAACATTAATAAAGTCTTGTTTTATGTAATATAATTGTTTAAATTTAGGGGATCATTAACACAATATTTATTTGGCAAACTTCTTCAAAGTTATACTATAAACTGATCTTTAAAAAAATATGGGTGGTTTTGTAAGAAAATGCATTTATCTTCATATACTTGATGAAAATCTACACATATATTAATTCATTAATACAAGAAAATTAAAAATCGTTTATTACAGTCTTTTATGACATTTAGAAACCATTTAAAAGTATATGTAATGAAAACATTTTCTTGCAAATAATACAGTAGGGGTTTTTTCCCATGTAGATTTGAATAAGACATTTTTCATAGTGGAGTAATGATGCTTTAAATAGGACAAATAAGTTTAGGTTTGGAGTATCTCAAATGTCTGAGTTTTAAGGAAGGCATCCAGTTGATGTATTGCAGCACAGTGATGTCAATAATCATTTAAAGAATCTGTGCACATTGATATCTCAGTATTTATGTAATTTGCTTTATGTCCTGATGGTGCTGGCATGGATCAGTTACCATAGAGATGCTTTCAGAGTTCCAGAAAGAGAAGTGAGTTTAATCTTTGTGCATTACTTTGGTGGCATACCAATGTTATTAAAAAAGAATTAAATTAATTATGTTGAACAAATAACATATGACATTCTTGTACCTAAGGAGAAATGTTAATCTTGTAAATTTGGGAGAGAGAGGAGATTGATAAAGATCACAGCAGTCCTTGATGTCTGACATGTTTTCTTTCTGTAAGTAAAAGAAAATTCCAAAAGACAGATAAACTTTTTCTTTGTCTCATATTCAACCATAAACTATATCAATATTTTCAAAATTAATCATAGAATTTCTGATGCAGACATTTTCACAAGGCATGTATAATCTCCTGCCTCCAGCCACAAAGTCTTTGTACAAAGAAGAGGGAGGCGTATCTGGGAAAATGAAAGCAGGTATTCTAAATAAGGGCTGAGGAGGTTTATAAACTGAGCAGGGCACAGGGGTCTTGTATGAGACTGTTTCTACAACCAAGGACCACGTGTGGATGTGGCCTGGAACCCCTGCTCAGATGGGGCCCATGATAGCTCGGTGTCAGACTGAAGACCCTATTCAGGGAAACAGGGACTGTTTCAGTCATGATCTTGATGGCTGACTCTTTGACCCTCCCCCATACATGCCAGGGAGTGACAGACTGGCTAGATCCCAGGGGAGGACATTGCAGCCAGCCCTGAGGAGACAGGATAAGCTGGGGTTGGATGGAAGGGGAGGAGGTCCTCCCCTGTTGGTGGACTTGGAGGGGGCAGGGAGGAGATAAGGGAGGGAGTGGGAGGGTGGGAGAGAATGAGGGAGGGGGCTACGCCTGGGATGCAAAGTACCTAACCTGTGATTGATACAAAAATAAATAAATTAAAAAAAACATTTACCTGGTCTCCTTGATTATATGAAATTACTTTTAATCATATATTTAACACATATAGTGTGCTTACTGTGTGTGTATTGCATCCCAGGAGAGAAAAAATATGAACCATCCTGTCTATGTGTAGGGCTAGGAGGGCATTGCTCTCATGGAGATCAATGAAGAATGACAGCAATTGTCTGTTACTATGTATCTCAGAACACCTGTCACAGAACTCCACTCCACCTGCAGAATCACAGCTTCTTGATCACCCACAGAGAAATTGTGCAAGAGACAGTTCAGGTGGCTTAGAGAGAATTTGCACATAATTTATGAGTGCCAAACTCTGTCAGCAGTCTCTCATTGAAGAATGTAGTAAATTCTAGAGAATTAAATACATTAGCATTAAAGAAGTTACAGGGAAAATCTTTCCTTTATTTACACATTGAATTCATAGAGGTCTTTCTTTAGCCTCTAAGCCAAGTTTCACATACAGCTATCCAGAGCCTCCATTTTTCTGGGTGTGATTATTCTAGTCACTCCCTCCTATAACTTTTGTTTCCTCAGTTAGTTCACCATATGCCATGAAACTTTTACTGCAACAATACTGGCTACTTTTCAAGTCTGTAAAATATAAATGTCGCTCACGATGGGGTATAGCTGTGTCTCCTTAAATCACTGTGATGGGATCATTGCATTTGGTAACAAATAAATACTCAGTTGTTTTAGTGTTTACTAGAGCAAAGTAATATCCTAATTGAGGGCATAATGTGTTAAAGGGATTAAATGGCAGGCTATAAAATATGTATTACCTCCATGCCATTTACCCATGCTGTAGTTTTTTATTTCCTAAGGTTACTTGTTTGATGCATGGGATGGTAGTTACTATTGATTCGTCTGATTCTAGCAGTAAATTTATATGATTGACAATAGTAAGGACCTAAAATTATTGTCCTTTTTGTTATGTTTAAACTTCAAGCATATATTTAAAGATACCTTTAACCAATACTATGAGGTTTTGTTTTGTTTGCTTGTTTGATTGCATGCATTTTACAGGGAGCAAGGCAAACATTTTAACCATGTAGGTCTGGAAATGAGCCTTTGCTTATAAAACCATATAACAAAGAAACCTGGGTAAATTCCTAGCTGATGAAATATTTGATAGGAGTGGGAAGGGAAAGTGATGAGGCTGAGCATGGTGCAAAGTCGAGGCACTCAAAAGCACTCCTCCACTGAAGACCTCAAATTTAATAGAAAGCTCAGAGTTTTCGTTGGGTACTGTGTACATTAACAAAAAATGTACACATAGGTTCAATTTAATAATGTTTGCTTTCTACAGCATAATTACAAAGACATAGATTTCCAGAAATTTGATCATTACTTCTCTGTCACGGCAAAGGTATGAAACTGTGCTCTCTCTCTGTGTCCTTCTTCCCAAAGAATATAGTGTGACTTATAAAGAAATGGATAAAGTGTATCTTCTGACCGAAGGTCAAGTCCTCTGACATGGACACAGTTTTCCCTGGAGCCCACTATTTTGCTCAGTGTCTTGCACCTAAGGCTTTCCTACATGTGATTTTTGTCTTCCAGCTTCAGTTGCCATCTTCATGTAAATACAAGAATGATCTCACCAATCCTATTATTGGTGCTTCATTTGTCTTCATACTCCATATCAGGAGGTCCGTTTATCTGACAATATTATTCATCATTATATCCTTTAACGCCTACGTATCTTTCTAATTTTCATATTGTATTTTCTAGGAGGCACCCGGTACTAAGCAATGCTCATCATTGAATAGAGGTATGTAACTAGTCATGGGCCTTTAAGCACATACCTTAACCCATAGTAAATCAACAACTTTTCTATATGTTACATTATACTTTGTATCTAGAAGTCTTTTAGAAGCACATATTAGAAGCCAACATGCAGTGTCATGCAACTATACTTCCAGGTAGTACAATTTGCACAAAAATGTAAAAAACAGTTTTTGCAAGGTTGCTTCACAAGGGGGAATAATATAAATTTAAAGACTTCCTCTGCTCAAGTGCAAAATCTAAACAGGATTATGATCAAGTATTGTGCTAAGATCTTATCTGTCTGAATTAAATCTTTAATGGTTCCGTCAGCTCTTTGAAAGTTATGCCTACTTAATTCAACTAATGGCATGCTGGAAGGCCAGATTCCTCCTGTTTACATTTCAATCTTAACTGCTCTGATTATTCTTCATTTGTTTACCAGCAGTATTTTGCTGGAGGGATGCTAAACCACACAGTTGGCAAAGTGTTAGAGAAATCTCCACGTTCTCACCAAACTGGTGGGAATGTCTGCAGAAAAAAGTATGTAAATTTTCAATAATGACACTGAGAGGTATATCTGTTTGTCACATCAAGCAAGAAAAGCAGGTAGGTGTTCTGATGTTCATGGTCTCATTGTGGCAAATGCCAATGTAACCCAATAATCATCAGAGAGATATAATCAGGACTTTATATGGAGTGCATGAGCATCCAAATACAATATACAAACTAGAATTTTTCTGGACTCATCTAGTAGCAAAGGATAACAACTTTTTGAACATGTTCTAAACCACTGAATTTCATACTTCACAATGGTAAATTTTATGATATTTTAATTTTAATGCTTTACAACTAAGTTGGGGAGATAAAAATTGAACTTTATGTTGATTATTTACTGTTTTACTGTTTTTGACACAAGGTCATGTCATGTTCTATTGCTGGGCTGGTACTTGTTATGTAGTCTAGATTGTTCTTAAACTCATGCCTTATACTCCAGAGTGCTGGATTTCAGGTACATCACTGTATATTGTGTTATATTATTTCTTAAATTTACCACTTTTATATTTTATTTGTATTAAAATTTGAAGTTAATCAAAATATTTCTATAAAATGTGTTTGCCAAATTTATAATATATATGAAGAATATATTCTTAAATACTTTCATAAACAAATTCAAAAATGCCTGGTAATTTTGATTGATTTATGTATAGATACGGTGACCAAGTTAAGCAAATTTTAGTCTATAAAATGTATCATTAATTTATAATAATAACCTGGGAACATTGTAAATAAGTTATTTGATTATGACTTACATATAAACTATTGTTATTTGCCAGTGCACTTCTGAGCCACCAAGAACATCTACATTCTGTCTAACAATATCTTCTTCCTCCTTCCTGTTATTTCATATCAGCTAAATGTGATATTATCCAACTGAGGGTGGGACCTATCACTTCTGTCTCCCAGGGTAACTCCTACATCATTTCCAAAGGGATTGAGAGAAATAAAGCATAGATTTCTTTAGAATGTGGGCCACAGAATGATTGTATCTCACTGCTCTTCAGCACCTTGCAGTTTACAATGCATTTTTTGTGTGGCCATTATCTCATATAATGCATTGCTCGCAAGCCTCTGGCTTCCTGGGAATTCTATTATCCAAATCTCTCAACAGCGACTTTCCAGCACTATACTTTTCACAAGCCTTGTTGGGTTTTCTTCTATCTTGCCTTTCTCTGTCAATTTTATATTCCTGAAGGGTTATGACTATCCTCTCTAATCTTAAAAATTTATATCTCCTCTCCCTCTCACTGCACCCAGAACACTAGACAGTCAATCTGTACTGGTTGATGGTTTTCTCTCAATCTGACTTTCTGCCTGTCGGGCAAGCCCTTCTGGGCTTTGGAATCCTCTTCTGAGTCTTTGATATAACTTTCTCACTTTAATCAAATGGTGCCTAACAGTCCACAAAAGGTATTCTTACTGTTTTCCCCCTTCATACCTCAATTACCTTTTTGTGATTTTCATTTTTCTGAAGTAGATAATTGCTTCTTAACACTATTTTTACATATATATGTTGTATATATATTCACTATGAATATATATTCATATATATATATATATATAAATATTCACTATGAACAGCCCTTACTCAGCCTTTCTTAAAATGTGTATCTACATTGCTAAAATATAGTTACTCTCAGTAACTTATTTGGAAAAGTATTGGCTTATAATTTATGTTCTAAGAAAATTTATATGGCAATAAATTTTTCCATTCAAACACTTTTTAATTAGTTAATCAACTTTACATTCCATTCATAGCCCCTCCCTCCTCTCCTCCTGCTCCAACCTTCTCTTTTTCCCCCTTTTTTTCCTTCCATATTTTTCAGGAAAAAAAAAGTGAGCCCTCTGTATCCATCCACTCCAGCTCATCAAGTCTTATCAGAACTGAGCCTGTCCTCTTTCCCTGTGGTCTGGCAAGGCAACCCTGTGGGGGGGGGAGGGGGGAGGGGAGTGATCATAAATCAGGCAACAGAGTCCATGTCAGAGACAGCCCCCATTCCCTTACTAGGACACCCATATGCAGCCTGAGCTACCCGTCTGTTACATCTGTGTCCAGTCTATGCATGGTCCTTAGTAAGTGTTTCAGTCTCCACAAGCCCCTCTTTACCCTGGTTATTGGCTCTGTTGGTCTTCTTGAGAAGCTCCTGGCAGTGCCAGGTTCTCTTATCCTTTCTCCCATTTTCCCACAAGACTGCCTACACACACGTAGGAAAATTTTTGCCTGTTGAGTTTCAGCATCTGTTTTGATCCACTGCTGGGTGGAGCCTTTAAGAGGGCAGCTATGCTAGGCTCCGGAATGTGACCATAGCAGAATATTGTTAACAGTGTCAGGGTTGGCTCTTTCCCATGGGGTGGGTCTCAGGTTGGGCCAGACATTGGTTAGCCATTCCCTCAGTCTCTGCTCTATCTTTACCTCTGCACATCTTGTGGATAGGGTAAATTTTGGGTTGAAGTTTTTGTCCATAAGTTAGTGTTCCCCTCTCTCCACTAGGAGTCTTGTCTAGGAAGAGGGTGGCCTATTCAGTCTCCATGACCTTTGCTACTAGGAGTTTCAGATAGAGACACACACATATCTTCCCAGAAGCCTAACCTGTCTTAGGTCTCAGACTTGTCACAGAAATGCCCTCTCTAATGATTTCTTTTCTTTCTGTATGCCCTCTATCCTCCAGCCCCTGGTCTCCTCAAATCTGTTAATCACCCTTATTCTTTCTGTGCTCATGCTCCTGCCTTGTTTCTCTTCAACCACTTCTGTTGTGTATTCTATTTTCCCTTCTGAGTTATATTTAAGCATCTTCCCTTGTGTCTTCCTTATTACTTATGTTCTTTGGGTCTATGAATTGTAGTAAGTTTATCCTGTACTACATGTCTAAAATCTGTTTAAAAGTGAGTACATACCATGTGTGCCTTTCTGAGGCTGGGTTATCTCACTCCGGATGATCTTTACTAGTTCCATCCATTTGTCTGCAAATTTCATGATTTGCTTTTAATAGATGAGTCATATTCCATGTGTTGTTCACACAAGAGAAAACTTCTGAACAGACACAAAGAGCTCAAGCTCTAAGGTCAACAATAAAAATGGGACCTCATGAAACTGAAAACTTCTGTAAGAGAAAGGACACTGTCAATAGATCAAAATGGCAATCTAAAGATTGGGAAAAATTCTTCAACAACCTTGCATCCAACAAAGGGCTATATCGAGAATATAAATGACTCAAAAAAAATTAAACACCCACAAACCAAATAATCGATTAAAAATGAGGTACAGAAAAGACCCCTGTGCCCAGATATATTTGGTCCTTGTGGAGCTCCTGTCCTCTCTAGGTCTTACTAACTCCCACTTTTTTCATATGGTTCCCTGCACTCTGCCCAAGGTTTGGTTATGAGTCTCAGCATCTGATTTGATACACTGGTAGGTGGAGTCTTTCAGAGGCCCTCTATGGTAAGCTCCTGTCCTGTTTCTTGTTTTCTTCTACTTCCAATGTCTATCCCATTTGTCTTTCTAAGTAAGGATTGATCATCTTACCCCTGCCCCTCCTTCTTGTTTAACTTCTTTAGGTGTACAGATTTTTGACGAGGATATAACCTAGAACCCCTGTTCAGACATAGCCCATGGCAGCTCAGTATCTAAGTGGGTTCCCTAGTAAGAGGAACAGGGACTGTCTCTGACATAAACTCAATGGCTGGCTCTTTGACTAGGGAAGAACAGCCTTGCTAGGCTTCAGAGGAGGACTTTGCAGCCAGTCCTGATAAGACCCCATAAGCTAGGGTCAGATGGAAGGGGAGGAGTACATCCCCTATCAGTGGACTTAGAGAGGGAAGGGAGGAGATGAGGGAGGGAAGGTGGGACTGGGAGAGAATGAGGGAGGGGGCTACAGCTGGGATACAAAGTAAATAAACTATAATTAACATAAAAATAAAATAATAATTAAAAATGGGGTACAGAGCTAAACAGAGAATTCTTAACTGAGTACTCTTGAATGGCTGAGAATCACTTAAAGATGTGTTCAATGTCCTTAGTTATCAGGCTCTTGCAAATAAAAATGACTCTGAAATTCTATCTTACACTAGTCAGAATGGCTAAAATAAATTAAAAAAATCAAGTGAAAGCACATACTGGTGAGAATGTAGAAAAACGGGAACAATCCTCCACTGCTGATGGGAATGCAAACTTGTACAACCACTTTGGAAATCAGTCTGGCACTTTCTCAGAAAATTAGGAATAGCTCTCTCTCAGAACTAGACATACAACTTCTGGACATATACCCAAAAGATGCTCCACCAAAAAGATCACCTGCTGAACTATGTTCATATAAGCTTTATTTGTGGTAGCCAGATTCTTGAGAAAATCTAGATGCCCCTCAGCTGAAGAATGAATGAAGAAATTGTGGTACAGTCAAACAATTTTTATTGAATTCTTGAAAATGAAATGGAAGCTAGTTGGTAAACAGTGTGGATAGATTGCATAGTATAGGAAAAGGTTTCCAAAATAACTGTAATACCAAGGAGAATGAACTAAATATCTTTACAGACACTATAAATATATCTGTAAATTCAAACAAAGAAAGGATTTCATCCTATGCCAATAAGATTAATAGCAATTAAGAAGGTTTGTGAAGTTATATGTGACATTTTTGTGTATCAAATCACACATGATATCTTCTCTAGGATGGATGAACATCTCGTGAGCATGTGAGTGTATGTATGCAGCTGAGTATACATGCATGTGAATTTATTTAATTAGAGCCCAGAAGTTGATATCAACTTTTGACATAGAATCACTCAGCAAAACCACAGATCATCGAATCTGCAAGGCTGGCTGGCAGTTGAACCTTAGAGATCTACCTGTTTCTACCAAGAGAGCACTGGGGTGACAGACATAAATAAAGATGGCAAGCATTTAAAGAAGCATTTGTTTTACACATAAGAATTATATAAGCAGTAAACCTATTAATACTACAGTGAAAATAATGAAGCCGTAGTATTGCATGTACTATCCTTCATTATGTACAAATGAGGTAGAGATATGATTTCGGTAGATATCCCAGCATAGTCAGGAGCCAAGAAAAAATGTATGAAATTGGGATTCTGTTGTATTGATGCATGCCTAACAGTTTGCGCAAGGAGATGGTAGGGTTCTGTTTCCAGAGCAGTGTGTGCTAATAATTCAACTTACCTGTTCATTCAATAAGAGCCATTTTGCTGAGAGATGTGGCAAATACATTCTCCACAGTAAAACATAATGACAATACAGAGAATGCTCTTTTACAAAACATTGCTTGTCAGCTTTCAGCTCTGTTTCAAAGACTAACTTCAATGATACAAGTTATTTTCATTTGAACTTCCCCTTCCCTTTTAACTTAAAGGCTGTTTGCTTAAAATTTAGGAGACTAAGAAAATTAACATGCTCTCCTCTATGTTTGAGCTATTTAGCTTGGGATAAATAACCAGAATTCATACCTATTAAATGGTTTTATGATTGAACAGAAATGCCTACTATAGATTCCAATGGCAAGTGAGCCTTTTGAGAAATGGGTCACAGAGAATATAACACAGACTTCTGCCTTTCATGAATGTACAGAAGAAAATCAGAAACAGGTGAGAATTGAAATGTGTTGGTATATAATTTTATTCCTTTAGGGTACAGACAATTGGCTAAAAGCCATTTTGTAAATAAATATTCATTGCTCTTCCCTAAAAGCACTCCCACACATTTTACTAATAAGGATGTTGTTTAGTTGTGCATCCAAAAGGTCAGAGCCTAATGAAGTCACTCTTTCATCTTTGAATCTTCCTAAAAAAGAGATAACACAATTAAGAATGTACATTTTGTTGTCTAGATGAATTGAAACAGTCCCCAGTGTGTCAAAACAAATAAATATATGAAAATTAGTGCACAGTTGAATTGTAAGGTTGTTGATGAAGCTTTAGATTGTGTAGGACTAAATCTAATTATAAAAGCCAATATTCCCTAGAATATATTTACTGCTATGCAGATGATCTGATTAAAATGCTATTTGAAAATTAATTCCTGGGGGATCCAAGATGGCTGCCATGAGAGAACACTGTGTCTGAGGAGTAGGAGAGCAGAAACAACGCAGCGACCAGGAGACTGAACTCTGGGACCTAAAACGCCAGCATTGTGAGTGCCAGGTGAGAGGAACTCCTACGGTGAGAAAATCAAGTGGGAAAACCCTAGGGACACCCAGTCATTACCTGGAGAAATCTCCCAGTGACCAGCGGCGCACAGCTCTGATCTGGACAAGCAGCTGCGCTGGGCGCCCGCACCTGCCATTATAGACTGGATCACACAGTCTCGCGGGCAATCTCAGGAGGAACCAGGTGCCGTTTTCACTGAACTGCACCCTACGAGCACACACTGCACCAGGGTTCTGCTTCGACCCACGGGTGTGCTGCTGGTTTGGACCTATCATAGGAACCACACCAGACTGAGTGGATTGGGGGACCGTTTTGACCAGTCTGCACACTGCGGGGGCGGGGGCGCAAGCCGAACGCTTCCGCCAGCAAAAACTCAGTCAGTGTGTGAGTCCACCAGCAGGTCTGGGAGGAACCCGAGTTCTGCATCAACCCACGGGTGTGAGGCAGGCGCGAACCGATTGCTGGAACCACCACAGACTGAGTGGATTGGGGGACCATTCTGACCAGTCCGCACACTGCGGGGACTCGGGCCAAACGCTTCCACCAACAAAAACTCAGTCAGTGTGTGAGTCCGCCTGCAGATCTGGGAAGAACCCGAGTTCTGTCTCAACCCACCGCTGAGAGGATCCTGGGACCATCTTGACCAGACAGCACACTGAGGGCGAAAGCTGCACGCATCCGCCAGCAAAAACCCCAGTTCGGGTGTCTGTCCACGGGCCAGACAGAGAAGACCTCAGGCACCATTTCTGACAGCCCTGCATACAGCAGATGCACACAAACCCAAACCCACTGTTTGTGCCCCAAATATCATCTCAGACCTTGGTGCACAGCCCCTGGCACAGAAGGAGGCGCCAAATCTCCATTCCAGGGAAGAGCCCTTAGCAGCAAGCCCAGGGCGAAGTCCACAGCCCCCAGCTGACATCTCAAACCTGGACACTCAGACTCTAGCACAGAGTGAGGAGTAAAGACTCCA
>JAQQSO010003486.1:0-13513 GCA_028658305.1 Pachyuromys duprasi
GTTTCTACAATCAAGGACCATGTGTGGATGTGGTCTGGAACCCCCGCACAGATGGGGCCCATGATAGCTCGGTGTAGGACTGAAGACTCTATTCAGGGAAACAGGGACTGTTTCAGTCATGAACTTGATGGCTGACTCTTTGACCCTCCCCCATACAAGCCGGGGAGTGACAGACTGGCTAGATCCCAGGGGAGGACTTTGCAGCCAGCCCTGAGGAGACAGGATAAGCTGGGTTTGGATGGAAGGGAAGGAGGTCCTCCCCTGTTGGTGGACTTGGAGGGGTTGGGGAGGAGGGAGATGAGGGAGGGAGTGGGAGGGTAGGAGGGAATGAGGGAGGGGGCTATGCCTGGGATTCAAAGTACCTAACCTGTGATTGAGATAAAAATAAATAAATTAAAAAAAAGAATATTGTAACCTATATTATATGGCTAATATCCACTTATAAGTCAGTATATTGCTTGTGTGTATTTCTGCTTCTGGGATACTTTACTCAGGTGATCTTTTCTAGTTCCTACCATTTGCCTGCAAATTTCATGATTTCCTTGTTTTTAATAGCTGAGTATATTGTGTGAATGTGCCACAGTTTCTGTATCCATTTCTCAGTTGGGAAACATTTTCCAGATGCGGGCTAATACGAATAAAGCTTCTGTGAACATAAAAAAAAAAAAAAAAAGAAAGCGCCAAATTGATTTCCAGAGTGGTTGTACAAGTTTGCATTCCCACCCGCAATGGAGAAGAATCCCTCAAATTCTATAGTGAAAGAAACACACACACACACACAGTTTAGCCAAATATCCTAAATAATTAAAATTGCTTCTGTAGATATCACCATTCTTGATTGTAAGTTATACTACAGAGTTCTAATTATAAAACCAGCATGGTACTGGCCTAAACCAGACACATTCATCAATGGAATAGAGTAGAGAATTCCATTAAATGGATATACATAGCCATTTGATTTTTAACAAAACTACAAAAAAAAAAAACTGGAGAAAAGACAGCATCTTCAACAATTGGTGTTGGGAAAACTAATCTGCATGTGGAAAAATGGAACTAGATTCTTATCTCCCATCTTTAACAAAACTCACTTCAGATAGATCAAGGATCTCAACATAAGGAGGAAACTCTGAAAGTGCTGGAGAAAAAAAAATTGTGGAGTGCACTTTAAGATAGGTGAGGACTTTCTAAATAGAAATCCAATAATAACTGACAAACAAATTCTCTTGAAATCAAAATGCCTCTGTAAAATAAAGAAAACTATCATTTATGTGAATAGGGACCCTGCAGAATTGGAGAAAAATATTTTCTGCTATATGTCCAACTGAGGATTATTTCCTAAAATATACAATGAACTTAAGAAACTAAACACCAAGGAGAAAACCCAATCAAAAATAGTCTATGCACCTGAACAGGACATTCTGAAAAGAAGAAATCTAATAAGCATTAAAAAACTATTCAACATCCCTAGTCATTTTATCCCAATGAAGATAGCTATTATCAGGAATATAGACTACAAGAAATGTTGGCAAGGATGTCAGTAAAGGAGAACTTTATTCCAGTGTGGTTGGGACTGTAAATTAGAATAGCCACTATCATGTGATCTAGACATTTCTGGGCATATATCCAAAGGTCTATGTATCTTAATTCTAGAAATACTTGCATATCCATGTTCATTGCTTCTCTATTCACAATAACTACAAAATAGAATTATCACCCTGGATGTCTATCAACTGATGAATGAATAATGAAAATTCAATACATAAAAAGAAATGCAATATATATTTTATTGTGTATATATATTTTATTCTTCAATTTTAAAGAAAAATGGATTGGACTGGAAAATATACTGAGATAATCTGGCCTAGAAAGTTAAACATCATATGTTCTTTTCCATGTGTTGACGCTAGCTTCAAATTTTTAGATTTGTTTGTTGAACTTGGATGTGTTAAAAATCAGGAAGACAGAAAGTGTCTATGAGAAGAGTAAGAGAAGTGACCTTATTGGGAGAAGAGACAGTAGACCATAGTCTATAAGTGGAGTGATACTGGGGATTAAAGGCTTAAGTGGGCACTGGAATATGGAGATGGAAGAAAGTAAGCTCTGGATTAGCTGAAACTGAGGATTTATGAAAAAATTGCAATGGAACCCCACTAGCTTGTAACGAATTTTTAAATAGAAGTTAAAAGTGGAGTTTGAACAAAAGTGATGGAGGGAGCACTGATGCTTCCATAAGACAAGGGATAATACAACAAATCCCAGATGTGGGATATATCCTTAAAAGTTATTGGTCAGGGAACCACTCAATGCCCTTAAACAATCAAGGTTATTACCATTGCCTCTTGGCTGCCAACCAAAACTAGATGTTAAGATACTATGCATATTGGTTGCAAGACTTGAAGAAAACCTGGAACTGAACAGAAAACTTTCTCCCTGCTGGCTAGATTCCATAGTGCCAGAAGGTACTATGGAGGCCACTGGTGGAGAAAAGTACCATTGGTCTTACCAAGCACTGGGTCATGCATGCTATAATGCTGACCCTCCAGTCAGCATGTGCCCACTGGTGTACTAGGATCATGACAATTCTGAGGGAGACCAACTGCTTTCTGGTTGGATTTGAGGGCTGTGTTCCAAGGAAAAAATTTATGCTTGGTACTGTAAACTTGATCAAGATCCCACGGTTGGAGAGATCATAGACCCTAGGGATGAACCTACTATTGCTACACTAAATGGTCATGTTGTCAAACTGTCTTCTAAATATTCATATTCATACCCAGGTTTGTGCTATTCTCAACTCTAATCAGAGAGGTTTTTTTTTCTTTGTTTTTTTTTTTGAAATGGGCAACAATTAATAAAGTAACCCAGCTGGGCATGGTGGCTCATACCTATAATCTCAGCACTCAGGGAGGAAGAGGCAGGTAAATTGTTGTGAGTTTGAGACCAGCCTGGTCTACAGAGTGAGTCCAGGACAGCCAAGGCTACACAGAGAAACCCTCAAAAACCCAAAATAAATAAATAAATTGATAAATAATAAAGTGACTCAAAACTGTTTAAAATATTGAGAATAAATGACTATGAGTACTCAGCCCTTAGTGCTTAAAGACCATTAAGGAGCTGTTGAGAAATGCTGTCTTCCAGACATGGTATGGTCATTGTACCCATGAACTCCCAGAAGCTTCTGTTACTTGCATAAGACCTGTGCAAGATTAATCCAGTTAAAACATCCAGAATGGAGGTCCCATTATTTGAGGAACTACTGGCAGTTGATGGCTCCTTGAGGAGGGTGAATCAATTTTCTTCATAGGTTGACCATGCTACAGTGGATGGTCCTACATCCATGTGCATATGGGCAGCCTTAACTGGACTCATTGTGTAATTTTTTAAATTGGACATAAATATGATAGATTCTCATTAAAGGAAGATCTAATAGGAGTTGAAGTGAGGAGCTGGAGGTGGATATGATAAAAATACATTGTAAGCATATAAGAACTTCTCTAACAATCAAAAAACATTTTGAAAGATAGGTTTTGTAAAGAACAGTTACTATGAGTTTCAATGCAAAAGTTTTTTAGGTCGACTGGTTTCTAAGTCTTGCTGATATGTTTTACTCTTTACCCTTGTTAATAGTTGGAGATGGAGACATTTGAAAATGAATTTAACAATAACATAGATGCATCTCAGAGTCGAGTGGACATTAATTGCAGGAAGAGTCTGTCTTCAGATCTAGTACTTTCTCTGCTACAAACCAGTGGTACAGGTCTAGACAAATCATCTAACCACCATTGCTTCCCCAAATCTAACTAGAGATTATAATATCTCCAATGTATTTTCAAAGTCAAATTGTAATGTGTATATACAAATTCATTTTGTTCATATATGAACTACAGTCCACATATTGAAAATTCAATGGCTGCAGTTTCAAAGGTGTGGCAGTTAAAAAAAACCAAAAAACAACAACAACAAAAATGAAAAACATTTAGAAGACCAGTCACCAGAGAAAAATGCCTGGAAACAACATGAAGTGAATGGAGAATTCATAATTAGCAATAGATTCAATGTGTTTCTGCTGTGGAAGACATTCCTGGCAATATTCTGAGAATCCTCAGCTGTAAACCTCCAGGCACTGAGTCCAGCCAAACAGGGAGGGTTCTCCTGGGATAGGATGATGAAATCCAGGATGTGTCTTTTTGACCTTCCTCAACACCCTCCACCCCCACCTGCTGTCTCCACCCCCAGTGTCCCTTACCAGAAGAGGTAGAACATATCTCACTCTCCAACAATGCAGGAAAGTGGAGGAACTGCCTGAGGGCACAAGAGGGGCCAAGAGAAGCAAACACTCTTTCCTGCCAATTTCCCTACCTACACATTTTGCCAAAACCCAAGTTGTGTTGTGTCTCTACCTGGTTTTCTCTGCCTGTTAACTTCCTGTCTGCCTTGAAGCTTTGCTTTTGCATAAGGAACTCTTTAAGACCCATGGTCTGGCCTGATTCTGGTAAAGAAACTGTTGATGGCATCACTCTAAGAAATTTGACAGTGCATGGAGGGAATCCCTTTGGAGGGCACTGACAATCTAATTTGGCATTTGTAATCTTGGTTTCTGGTTGTGAAGATTGTAAAGAGAGCTCCAAGTTTTGAACATTATAGTGAGACCTTCTTTTCCCAGAATCGTGTGTTCCTGGGAGAGATGGTTTAGTTGGTGAATGGGTACTGAGGCACTTCAGGCTTCTTGTTCATTCCTGGCAGTCAGGAATTTAACCAGGGAGTGAGCATTGTGAGTGGGACAGGAGGGGTGTTGATAGTGTAGTGAGAACTAGTTAATATTCCTTTTGCAGATGAAATGCTCTGACATGGACTGTGGTGATGGATGCATTGATCTGTGAATATATGAGTCTCCTGAAATTCGACAGTATAAATGTGAAAATTGTATTGTGTGAATCCTATTCCAATCAAAGCGTTTTAAGAGTGACTACTCACCACATGACTAGAGAATGCAGCTGAGTAGTAGAGCCACTGATCACGTTCCTAGAGCAAGCACTTGAAATGACCCTGTCTGAATCAGATGACCAGGCTATCTGGTGACCCAGCAGAGGTCTGCTGTGCCTCATTTTTCTACTGGGGACAATAACTCATTTCTCATAAGCTTGGGAAGGGTTTTAGGTATAGAAAGCAAATGAAAATGTGGATAGAGTTTCTTCATCATTGCCTTCCTTCTAAGCCTAAAGCTCAGTGTAGCAGGCAGCAGTTTTCACTGTGCTGGGAGGCAGTGATGTAAGCAATGGAGGGAACAAGGACAAGCATTACCTCAATGGAGGTTCAGTCAATGTTCTCAGGGCTGACAGCAATGTTACAGTCTCCTCACAAGTCTATTTTCTTCCTATGAGTAATGAACACGTATCCTTGTTCCTGAGGGGCATGAGACCCTCATCCTCATCTCATTAAGCCTCATAGAAAACCAAATACTAGCCTTCAGTTACATTGAGTGGCTGGTCCTTCCCTTTCATAATGTATTTGTCATCAAATGCCATCAAAATCCACTGTACAACATCTCTTGCACCAATTTCAATAAGCACCACCTAGGCCAGGCCTCCAGCATGTCTTGCATAATAATTGCAACATCTTCCTTGCCTTTCTCTTTCCTTCCCCTCCCAGCCTTCTCTACACTGCAGTCACAGCCATCATGGAAAACTGCCAATGGTCATCGCAGCTGTCTTGTACAAATGCCTTCCAGTGCTTCCCTAGACCTGGACATGTCTACCCTGGGTCTCATCTCCCACTTCCCACCCCAGTCTTGTCTCTTGCTTCCACCTGCCTCCTACACATCCTTGGAATATCATCTCTCTTGCTTTCTGGCTCCATGCACTCACCCACTCTGTCAGCACTTGCTGCCAGGGCTCATGCACAAGCTGCTAACAAGTCTCTCTGGCTTTGGCCAATCACTGTGTTAATTCACTTTGCATGAAATAGTTCTCAGCATTCCAGTTGTCTTGTTCCCTATCTGTTTATTTCCACTGAAGATTTCCATAGCTCTTCCTTTCCTTTCCTTAAGGACAAAGTCTGTTTTCTGACTTTCTGATACCTTCACTGCTTTATACAATGGCATTTTCCAGTTTGCAATCTCACCTGGCAGTCAAGAAACACCTATTTCACCTCTTTGGGTTTTCTAAAGTGAAAGATCAAACTTTTTAACAGGGTCACATGACCTTCCACAATCCTACCATGCTCACAGTGCCCTTGCTGAAAACATCTGTACCACTACACTTTCTATACCTATCCCTCTGTCCTTTCATGAACCTCCTTCCCTTGTGGAATTTACTACTTTTGGCCTGGCAAAGCCACATCCCCACATCCTTCAAGGCCTAGTTTAAGTGGTACTGCTTTCAACAGTTCACCCCCAGAACCTGAGAAACAGTGCTTTCTGGCTTTTAGCAAGCTCATTATATACTGTCCTTGTCTTCCCGTTTTCTCATTTCATTTATCATCAAGGCTGCCATGCATCTGTCTGCCTCATTTGAGGTTTAACTACAAATTCCTGACTGAAACTGCAATCAGAAAGCAGATATCCTGGGAAATACATGAAAATATTAGTCAGGGAAGAAGGTGGTTATGAAAGGGGGAAGAGGGCAAACCTTAGATATACATACTCCCAGGATAACTGAAATGGATTAGAATCCACCATGGTTTGATGATCCTGTGTGAATTTAGTTTCAGGGAGTTTAGCCCAAAGCATGGAGTGAACAATAAAATCAAGTTTCTTGGCAAAGGACTATATCTGATTATGAGGGTGTTAGAAAGATGTTCTGAGCATGGGCTTCTGCGGGGGCATGTGCTTGATGTGTCTGCTTGCCTCTGTAGCTCTGTGTGACAGCATGTATGTGAACAGAGAAGTGGGTGACTGTAGCTCTGTGTGAACAGAAGTGTGTGTATATGGTTCTGGGTAGGAAAACATTCAATGTGGCTGTATGTGTGTGTGTAGTTGGGGGAGGGAGGGTCTTTGCCAGAGAGAAAACAGGGTCAATGCTGGCATTCATACATGCCCAGGCACAGCCAGAAACAGGTTAGGCAGGCTTGGCAGAAGCGTATTTGTATTGAAGTTTTCAGGAGCTCCTGGGAGATCCTTTATCCTAGAGAAGAAAGAGGCAGGTATACATATTTGGCCCACGAAGAAAGCGTTTGTCATATAGGAAGGGAGAGGCCTTGCTGAGCAGAGGATAGTGGCTTTTCACTTGAATTTCTCTCTTGATATAGTCTCATGGGTTCAGTGTCTTGGTCTTATGGATCCAAAAGAAATGGTAGTTAAAGGAAGAGAGGGATTTTTTTTTTGGCATAAACATGCTATCATACACATGCCTATCTTGAGCTCCACTATTTTATTCCTAATTTCCAGTCAACAAATACTCATCCCTGCTTTGTTGCAGATTCTATGCTAGGGGCTAAGGGAGACTATAGTGGATAGAGTAACTGTTTCTGGACATTATACCAAACAAACAGGCAGAGTTACTGCTAATCTAAATGGTATCTATGATACCTGCTCTAGGTATCCCCAAAGCTTATTCAGGGCAATAATCTTTAAGGTAGGTCAAAAGTTGTAGCCATCACTTCCTCTGGGCAAGATTCAACACTGTATCTGTGCTACACGGCAGGGCAACACTGGCAAGCATTTCAGTTTCCGTATCTTCTCAGACAACCACATCTTATTTATGCATCGTATAACCTTCAAAATTGTCTGTGCTGACTTTGGCTGCAAGGCTTCAAGGCATATTTTTTCTGAGCAGAGGTTAGTTAATGATAACCAACACTCTTTTGCCATATCTAGACAAGGCTATTACCAGGAACATAGAAGTAGCTGTGGTCTCCATTGGGCATTGCACACGCCAGTAGAAGCAGCTGATACTCAGTAGATTAAGCACAGTATTTTCTGAATGCAACATTATGCAATACAAGTGTCAACCATGCCTGGGAAATATAGCAATGCCTAGATCACACAACAGCCCTCAGAGGATATAAGCTGGAACCAAAGAATGGGAAAAAGAGAAGATGGAATAGCAATGTGGAAACAAATTGTCAGTATTTATTCATGAGCACATACGAGATTCTCCCTAAAACATCCAGAAAAATGTTTATGGTAGACCCTCTTTTCAGTGAGCTGAGAGAGGAGGCAAGGGCCAACAAAGCATGGTGCAAGCATGAAAAAAATGACTAAAGGCTCCTTTACTCATTTCATAAGACGGGGCATGTCTAGCATGTGGAGACAGAAATTTCTAGGCTCTTCAAGGGAAAGAGTTGATTTGTTTGTTTGTTTGTTTTTCCTCTTGAATAACAGAGTATCTGTTGCTTTCGCTAGGCAGAAAACTCTCTGAAATATTAGCTGGCTCATCAGTTTCACAGGATTAAAAGTGCTATTGACTTGAAACATAAGAGTATATTTAAATCGACAATCTTGGCACTTGTCTACAATGCATGTGCTTTCACCCTATAATAATAATGATACTCCCTGTAGTAATTTGAATGAAAAACGACCCCTCCTAAGTCACCATCTCCAGCACATGACTACTTGGACCCTAGTAGGTGGCATTTTAGGAGGAGATAATGCACCTTGCTGGAAGAAGTAGGGGTGAACTTCAAGGTTAAAAGCCTAATGCCATTTTCAGTTTGCTATCTCTGCTTCCTTCTTATATTTGAAGATATGAGTTCTCAGCTTTCCATTGTTGCTACCACGTCTGTTGTTCATTTGTTGACATCTTTTATTCTGGTTAAGCAATGTGTAGGAGCTAGAGAGATGGTTACGAGGTGGTTAAGAGCACGCAATGCTTTTGTAGAGGATCTGAGTTCAGTTCCAAGCACCCATATCAGATGGCTCACAATCACCTGTACATCTAGCTCCAGAGGATAAAACATACTCTTCTGGATTCCCCAAGTACCTGCACTCACATGCACATATATATAGGCACATGAATATACACACTTACAAACAAATTTTAAATGTGTTTTAAAAAAACTCAATGACTGCTCACTAGCCTGAAGCATATGCAAAATTCACAAAGAAGGAAATTAAAAACTGGTCATAATCCCACCACTTCTATATATTTACTAATATTTCAAAATATTTTCATGCATATACATATCTAAATAAACATATTAGGACTATGCTACTCTATATATTGTTGAGTGATTTTCACTTAACATTATTATATCAGTAACATTTTCCTACAAATCAAAACTACATGAACATTCCAGCTACTAATATCAGAAGGTTAACATAAAAAAGAAAACAGCAAAAACTAGCAAGGATGTGGGAAGACAAGGACATTGCTGGTGGGAAAGTAAACAAGTATGACTACTATAGAAATTAGTATAGGAGTTATTCAAAGGGCTAAAATTGATCTAACTCTACTACTTCTGGGACTATACTTGAAGGAATATGATCAGCATACACAAAAATAGTTGCACATCCACTTATTCTTGCACTATCCATAATAGTCAACATATGGAGCCAGCCTAAATGGCCATCAATATATGAACTGGTAAAGAAAGTGTGATACACATATACAATGGAGGTTTTTGTTGTTTGTTTTTTCTCAAGACAGAGTGTCTCTGTGTAGCCTTGGTTGTTCTGGACTCACTCTTAGGCCAGGCTGGCCTCCAACCCTCAGTGATCCTCCTGCCTGTACCTCCCTGAGTGCTGGGATTACTGGCATGTACCAGCATGCCTGGCTGTCACAATGGAGTTTCATTCTTCAAAAAAAGTCATTTATAGAAAAATTAATAAGAGATCATCACGTTATGCAAAGTAAATCAGATATAGAACTTTTCTCTTGTATGTGGAACCTAAAGCATATATATGCACATGTATATGTAATATGTATGTATACCCTACACACATGTATATAGAAGAGATAGTGTTTAGAAGCCATGGCTCTAACGTTCCAGGGATCAAATTCAGGTTATCAAACTTGGTGGCAAATGCCTTTATCTGATGAGCCATCTCACTAGCTTTTAAAAAATTAATAAAAAATATTCATTCATTCATTCACGTGTGAAAGTGTATTTGTGTGTGGGTTCCACCGTGCATGTTTGGAGTTCAGGAGATAGACCTCAGGAGTCAGTTCTCTTCTTCCACCATGTGAGTTCTGGGTACTGGACTCAGCATCAAGTGCCTTTACCCAGTGGACCATCTCACTGGCCCTAAAATTAATTTTTAACATATATTTTTATTGTTTTAAATTATGACTGGATATATGTACATGTCTATGAAGGGGTAGGTACACATGAGTACAAGTATACTTTGAGTTCAGAGGAGAGTTCCAGATCCTAGACCTGGAGTTACTGTGTTTGGAAAATATCAAGCATGGGTGCTGGGATCTAAACTTGACTCCTCTGCAAGAGCAGCTACCATTCATGACTGCTGAGCCATCTTCCAGAGCCACTGAAATTAACCTTACATTATCATACAAACCAGTGGTTTTCACTATGACATTTTAATAGATGTTATACTTTGTCCTTATCACCTCCTCCATACTTACTGGTCCCTTCCTTACCTAAGTCATCCACCTGCTTTCATGTCACACGTGTATCACTCTCAATGCATACGACTCCTGCAAGTCTTCCTGTTTGAATGAAAGAAAGGTGCTTTGCCCTAGTGGTGAAGTTTTGTGGAAGAGCCCGTTTCTCATAAAAGGAAGTGGTTCCACTGATTTCCCTGCACTGAGGAAAAAAGAAATCCATAGAACAAACAAAAAACCAAAAAGAAAGAAGAAAGAAAGGGGCCATTATTTATGCTGTACTTAATATAGTACATAGTAAATAAAATGGTAAAAACAGCTGGCAGAGCGGGAAACCACAGTGGGTTTTTGTTTTTTGTTTGTTTTATAATCAAGATCACTGCCAATTATGTGACTCTCCTTGATTGCCCTAAGTTAAGATGGCAGTGAAACCAGAGCTTGCTCTTAGTGGAGATGGCAGTGAAGCCATGGTCCCAGTTTCCTTATCCCAGAAACAACATGGCAGCTAGCCTTGTACAGTATGCGGCCACAGTGGCCTAGCAATACCAGGTGCTTACTTGTGGGATGGCTGTCCATGCTTGGTTCAAAACTTGTTGCATGCGTGTGGCTCTGCTGATTGGAAGCCCCAGCAACTGAAAACCCTCCTCTGCAAGCCATCCTCTCACAGCAGGTGTTCTGTGGGAGATATAAAATCTTGTCCGTGGGGCCTGAGGCAGCAGTGCAATTTAAAGCCATCTCTCTGTGGGCAGGGTTCCAGCAATTGCTTACCTAACAGTAATAGTTTAGAAGCATGCTGTGTCTGTGTCTAAAGCAGCAGTTTCAGCATGTGGTGTGAACGTTTTAGTTTCCCCAAGCTGATTTTTGCATAGCATGAGTGTTCATCTCCTCCCTGGTACAGGACACCAAGTTTGAGCAGCAGTGACCAGAGGGACAGGTGTGTGCAGTAAGGGCAGGGCAGTTGGGAAAAAGTGTAGGTTTTAAGGCATATATGGTTGAGTGGTTGTAAGGCATAAGTAGAGCAGAAAAAAGTCTGTTGTAGGCATCATGGTCCTATTAAAGGGGTCCTGGCATGACCAGACCAGGTGCTAGCAGGAGAGCTCTTCCCGGCTAATGCACCAATGTTATGACCAATGAAATGATGATTCACAAGGCAGATTTTACATGAAAGAGGCTTATTAGATGGAGATGAAGAGAGAGAGAAAAGGAGAGAGTGAGACATGATAGGGGGCAGTGAGGCGGTGCCCCGACACAGAAAGGGAAAAGGCAAGAGGATAAGCAGATAAGAAAGCCACAAAGTGATGGGTTGATCTTAAGGAGAAACTCAATCACACCTGCCAGGTATGGCTACCTGTCGTTTTGATACAGGTTGACATCATAGGTAGCGAGGCAACCCAGAAGCAGGCTGCCTAAACACTCCCTCTCAGCTCATCTTCCATGACTTTCCTCAAAATGAAACCTGGGTGGAAGAGACCCCACACATCATGTTAACTACCTATTTCCATGTCTTCACCTAAGCTGTTCTGTGCAATATACTCTCCCCAAACTTTTGCCTAAAGGGGGTTCTTTGGCTAGTACCTAGTGAGTAGTTACTGCAGTATTTCTTACTTACCTGTGCATACCACAAGGCAGTCAGCTTCTCTGGGGCAAAAAAGGGGATCTTTTTCTTTCTTTCTTCTTCTTTTTTTTAACTAGCACAGAATTGGATGTGCAGAAAGTTTTGATAACTACTGAATGATTACATGAATTTCAGATGTGGAACTCATGGGCTTTTGTCTAATTATTGGTGATAGCATTAAAAAGGTGTGTTAGTTCCTTTCGTTTGTGGTAACCAAGTTCTTCACAAAACAACTTGGAGTAAGAGCTTATTTTTGCTCACAGTGTTTTCATGATGGAGTGGCATGGCAGCAGCCATGGGGGACAGGTGATCACAATATGTCCACAATAAGAAAGAAGGGATAGGGCAGTTCAAGTGTTCAGTTTGATTTCTTCTTTTCACTCACTGCTGAACCCCAGCTCACAGGATATTGCTTCCTTGCATTTGGAGTGGTTCTTCCCTGTTCTGTTAATGCTCTTTGGAAATGCCCCTGGTACACATACACTCCCAGGTGTATTTCCGTATTGATTCTAAATCCAGTCATTTGCAATCACAGCTTAGAAGTAGAAAGTTGTGGCTTTTAGTATGGGCATTAGCCCTAAAAAATTTTGTTTCTATGTAGGCTCCTCTGCTTGTTCTCTGTTATTTACTGAAAAGGGTGGGTGGAATCTAGGTTATCTGTGAACAGGACTTATTTCTCTCTCCAATACTGGAATTCTGAAACTGGAATTCAAAACATGAGCCACCTCTCACACCCCCTCACCTGCCAGCAACCCCTGCTTTCACTCTGTTGTAATCCTTTCTCTGAGGCAACCAAGCTAATCTTTTACAAATGTAAATACAACCCCAGCCTTATTTCCCCACGTCAAAAGCTCCCTGGAGAGTGCTTGCACATCAAATTGGTTAAAACTTCCTGGCAGGATCTGTTCCCTGCTGATTCTTTTCCACCCTTCTACCCTTGATCCCAATCCCCTCCAATGCAAATGGCTCTGTATTAGTATCTTCTTGAGTGTTTGTTCTCTGTCCTGAAAGTCCCTTCTCCTTCTTTCCTGGTCTCTTAGATACTGAATTTGCTTGCCTAGCTGCCTTCAGTACACAGTGGGGGCTATCTTCTTGGGCTAAGCATGGGACTGAAATCAACTAGCACATAATGATAGTATTAGTAGGACTTCTGTACCGAATGAGGAAGCCCCTGACCTAGGTAGGAGGAAAGATGTGTGTTGTAATTTTAACTTGAGGCATGTTGACCTCTTGACAAGTGGGGAAGTCTATGATCCTCTTCAGGCACAGGCTTCTGTCTTCCATCACTCCAAGGAATGGCACTCTTTTTTGTTTTGTTTTGTTTTGTTTTTTAAATTTATTTATTTTTATATCAATCACAGGTTAGGTACTTTGCATCCCAGGCGTAGCCTCCTCCCTCATT